>UELX01000338.1:0-88000 GCA_900480035.1 Eupelmus urozonus | reverse complement strand
CATATATATATTATATATATATATATATATGTGTGTGTGTGTGTGTGTAGTGAGAGAGAGAGAGAGAGTAGGAGAGAGAGAGGAAAGCGCGGGCGGGCGCGGGGATCGATCGAGGTGCTTCCTGCTCTTGCGCACAAGTCATCTCTGCGCGCGGTCTGGTACACGCGTCATACGCTTTCGGCCTCAACCTCTCTCTGCAATTTTATCTATATATTATTGATGAAATATATACATGTATATAGATAGATAGAGAGAGAGAGAGCGAGAAAGCATGAGAGAGTTAGAGGACAAGCTGAAACACGTGATGCTACTCTGGATATATAGAGGCGGAGAAACTACGAAAATCAATGATCGGACGAGCATCAGGATAGTTGCGCGCATTGTTCCGTAAACTCTTTTGTTTTTAATAATGCAGCCCTGTTTCTACAATTTTTCCAATTTTTATACGGATACCCGCTCGCCTCATCAATTCCGTATTATACGCGCAGACAAAAGTCGTATAATTACGCCGGAAACGAAACTTTTACTTAAACGAAGAAAGTTTCTCCTTTTTTTATATATATACGCCTATACGCACAGCGAGCCCCCATGCGCGATAACAAGCAGACAATGTGTTTTTACGCACGTCCATCACTGCACGAGAGTCCGACAAACAGCAAAGCTCTCTCAAAATATATATATGCGCGCGATGTGTGTGCACTCGTTGCACTCCCCAGCTCGAAACGCAATTCGCAGCCGAACAATTGTACAACAAATATACAACGCAGTTAATGCATGCGCGCAGCTTGTTTGTTGAATTTCACTGAGGTTTATGCAATTAGTGGCCATTGTCGCCTGCAAGCTCCAGGGCGTCGACAACGACCCATTTCACCGGCTGTCCAGATCAGGCGAAACCGTCTCTCCAAAAACGGCGTCGATAAATATTGCAGCGGCAGCGCTAATGCCTCGTAATTTAAAAGTCTTGAAAGTTTAACAATGTTTAACGCGCCGGCAAAGTGTAATTCGAGCTGATGCATCGTACAACCCACGTCGCGCTAATTTTTCACCGAGCCCTCACTCTGGCAGAGAGAGGGCTCAGCGCTCTTTCATCCCTCGGCGCCCCCTGCGAATTTAACGAGCGATAATTATTGTAAAAATACCGCAGCGCAAACCAAAGGACCCAGAGCGAGCCGCCCCCGCGTTGCCACTTGTGCGTCTGTGTTTGCCCGTCTGTGGCTTATAAATTTGTGCTTGCCTATGTAATTTCGCATTACGTCTCCGGACCTCGCTCTCTCTCTCTCTCTCTCTCTCTCTCTGTGCGTGTAGTAGCGCAAATACTCGGGCGCCTGAATTCGCGAAGCCATCGCGTCAGTGTGCGCCTGCATTACTCGCTGAGTATATTTGCTCTCTCTCGGTCTTGCGCGCGTACATAGCAGACACACACAGCCAAACACACATACACACGAGAGAGTTGAATATATCGATCGCCGGCAGGAGAGAGTCAGCAGCGCGCGCGGCAGCAGCGCGCGAGAGAGCGCGGGGGCTAAAATGAAACGTCCCCCCCGCGAGGCGCCCCCCTATACCGGCCTTCCCCCCTTCCTCCTCCACCGCTCCACGGCCGCCGCCGCCGCCGCCGCCGCTCGCGCTGTCTAAACTATATACCGAGATTCGCTCGATCGTCCGTTCGTTCAACCTGCATCGCTCTACACGCTCGCGCGCTCGATGCATTCCGACGATCAGTCGCACGAGCGCACCAGCGTCCCCCTACGTAGCGCAGCAGCCTTTGGGGTCTGCGCGCCCACGATATAGGGGGGGAGAATCAAGTGCGTGCACGCACGGGACGTGGAGATGAACAAAAGGTTGGACGAAAATAAAAAAAAAGCTGCGGGGAAGGGCGTGGGGAGATGCGCGCGCTCTCGCGTTTTTCCGCGCGATCGAAGACCCCTTTTTAGGGGTCCTATAGGGGGGGGGGGGCGTTGCGGAGAGAGAATTCGGTCGAGAGCGCGCGAACGACTGGAGAGAGAGAGCGGCACATTGGAATGCCATAACTGCGGGTAAACAAAGAAAAATCTAGATTACCGGCGGATTGGTATGTTGCGAAATATGCCGAGCGGTGCTTTCTGTAACGCCGTTCGCTGGATATATGTTTGTGTATGAGAATGCGTGCGGTGGTGTGGGAGCTTGCGAGCGCTGTTGCTGGCTGAGGCTCGATAAAGTTACGCGAGATGCCTTCAGGGCCGATTTTGATGCTTGTTTTCATTTTACATGGTCTTTTTACAACGGGTATCGCGTGGATAAATAGTACGCGCGGCAGTGTTCTTGCGAAAATACAGGTTTGAGTTTCAGGGATTTGTATGAGTATATGTATGATTTATAATGAATTCGTGAGAGTTTTGAAATTGTGCATACGTTACATTCGAATTTATAATAAAAAAATAATTTAAAGAAAAGAAAATGTGCAAAAATAAGTATAATGAATTTGGAATTAAGGAAAAATTTAACAAACGTGTCAGTATTTAGTTCAAGTGAAATGAAAAAAAATGTTTTGTTGAAAAACAGTTATTTAGTAACTTTCTTTTTTATTATTTATTTTCCAAAAGATTTCCCTTGATCAAAAGTTCTCTGACCAAACTGTTAAATTTTCCCCAGTTATGACTAATCTCCGGTTTGCTTTCAAAGAGAAACTGTTTTATTGCATTTGGTACTATATAAGGAGAGTAATAATCTTCAAATACCAAACTTAAATCAAGCCATCTGCTTCAAGAAAGAATGTAATCATGTAGTAACGAGATATGCGACTATACTTGCTACTCTTTTCCATGTAAAATAAATAAAGTTTCAATATATCAGTTAGTATCTTTTGCTTCACTATGAATGCACCTTTAGGAGGTTGAAGTATAGGAAGAATCGAAGTCACATACGTACGTGCTGTTTTAATAAAAATGTGGTAAATTATTTGAAATTCAAATCAAACTGTATTAATTAAACTATCTTCTATCATCATAAATGTGGCTAAAACTTTGAAAATTTTGATTAAAACAACTTTGACGTAAATATCCTGGGTTTTAATAAATAAGACTTTTTCATTAATATCTTGACCAGCATTAAATTTTCCCCACTCCAATTTTAAATTAAAGACATCTTTCATTAAGGTAGCATCGACCATGCCATCTGTTTCATTTCTTTATGACAAGCCTTTTATATTATACTGTAAGCGGATCTAAAATATCCTGTTATTATACTTTGCCGTACTCGGACTGATAAAAATTTGTTTTTTCTGAGATAAGAATCTTTTGACAAAATTTCAAATGAATAGAAGCTTTATATCATTTAATTAAACTATATTAATCTGTGTTGACGGTAATAACTATAAATAACAATAATAGCGAGGACAAACAATAAATAGTTGTAATTTGCACTTTATTATATCTTTGAAAGAAAAAGATACTCATATTGATAAATTATTGATTTGATTTAATAATTTAATCTTTTATCGTCAATCCTATATTCTGTAAAAGAAAAAAAAATACGCATCGAAAATGTATTTTATATATCTCTATAGTTAACTCTAGTCTAATACATATATAAACAAGAAAATTATATTTATTTATTTAATGTTAAATTTTAGTTCATTATTTTATAAATCCTAATTATGTTTATAAAACGGTACAAAAAACCTTTTATATTTCATCTTCATTTTTGAATTTTAACTCGTTTATTATTAAATTATTTTGTTTTGTGAAGGAATTATTATTAAATAAAATTTTAAAAATGCAAGCGCATTTTTTATAAACATGGATTGAATTAATTTAATTAAATTTAATACATGACTCTGGAAATACCATGTCTTATATTGAGCCAACTAGAGCTTAGAAGGATTTTACGAAAAGGCCACGTGGGCGATCGATACTCGCTCGAGATGTACGTGTAATGTTAGTAGAAGTTTCATTTTATCAAAAAATACTATTTACTAATAATATTATTTTAGTAATTTAAGACAAAATTTACAAAATATTTATAACAAATTTTAAGAATAAAATATTTTAATTTAATGTTAAAATTTTTGTAAAAATAACTTTTGTGAGAATCATATACGTATTAAATTTAATTTCAACTGAATTTAGTAAATCCGAAACAGTAGTGTAATATATTATTTAAAATTATATATTTTTATTTTCTAATATTATTACTGCATAATCCTATTATTGTATTATATATTTTTTAGGTATTACCATTTTTAAAACATTTTGGAATCTCTTTCAAAGAAAAATATACGGGTATATACGTTTTTTACTTGAAAATATATCTACGTTACTTTAGAAATTTAAATAAATTCTGCATTGTGCAAGTTATTGAAATAATGTTACATATAAATTACTATTTTTATGTTAATAAAATCATAAACTGATATAACATTTACTATTCAAGTTAATTAACTATAATTGTTTAAACTAATAACTTCAAGTTTTTTAAAAATCTTTATACATTTTTGAAAATTAATAACTTAAGATAACGCCCACATTTTAAACATAATTTCTCATTCTGACAAAGTATCTCTTTGATACATTAAAGTTTTGATGAATAAGTTAAACGCGCAAGAAAGATATTTTCTACTGAAATTCAGTAAGAAAATTAAGTCTCTGTAATTATCGTAGTAACAGTGAGGGATATTCATTAAAAGATGAAAATCTGAAACTGTTATTCGATGTGAAGAATACTTCTTGACATTTCTTTTTTAATAATTAAATATTAACTCTATCAGAGTAAAAATATAAATAAATTAAAAACATTATTTTCAACAACTTTCTCAATTATTTATATTAAATTATATATTTTTTCAAAAATACTAAGATAAGATAACTTCAAACGAAGCGCGCTCATCGTCTCACTGACGAAAAATAATTAGCATAAGCAGCTAAAGAAGTTGCATCTCATTTGAAGCCAAAGCCGAAAGTTCCGCGCGACGCTATCGGCGCTCCTCTAGCAAAAAGCTCCCGCTAAAATCGTTAATTTTCGTTAGCATCAATTTACATTCCCGTTTCCGCTCGCAATTAATTGCCATTCAAAAGGTCGCATAAATTCACGCTTCTCCGCCCCCCCCCTCCTCTCCCTGGCCCATCGCCCAGAGATTACGGGACGAAAGGTCCTGGGTACCTCCGCGTCAGGATAAATCTGCCTGCCGCGCGCATCGGGAAGCGGAAGGGCTCGCGGAAAAGCGCGAATTCGCGCTCGCCCGGCGAATCACGGCCCCCCCTTAAAGTCCGTGAAGGAGCGGCGCGTGTAGAAGAGCACTAGGCGAGCCTGTATGGGTAGGTACTTTTACTTCTAGCACCGAGAGCGCTCGCGACGCGCAAGGGGGACCATTGACCGGGAGAGCGCGCGCAGCGCTCTTACAAAATCCGCACGCGCGCGCAAGAGAGAGAGAGAGATAGCGCCGATTCCTTCGGCCGCCCCCGCGCGCGCACGCCACACATCGATCCGTGAGAGAGAAAGAGCCTTAAAGGAGACTTCACAAGGCGCAAAGTTCAAGCGAGGAAAAAATCACCGAGACAAAAGACACGGGCTCAAGCGGCTGCTTTCAGTGGTAGGAGACACGAGAGAAGGAGAGTGGAAGTAGATCCGAGCGAGCTATATAGTATGTGGGTGGGTTGACAGTGGAATTTTTCGAAGGCTTGTTTAAGAGAATTTTTAGGGGTGAGGTGCTTTATTGTTTTAATGCTTGGATTTTAAGGTTTTTGGAACTAGTTCAACTAGTTCAGGTAATTTCTGGTGAAAGAATTTAAATTTAATGACTTGCAGTGACCGAGTTATATTGAAGTAAAGTGTTCGATTTTCAAAAGTCTACATTATGAATCTTTAACCAACTTTATTCTTTGCTTCAAGCTCTGTAGCGTGATATGTTTTACTTTGCATAAAAAGAGGCAGTACTACTTTTTATAAATAGCATGACGTTATAACCAGTTTATGCTGTCACCACATCCTTACAGATATTAGTCCAGAAGAAAAAATATTTAGTTACTGCATGATGATAATAAAAAATTATTTGTACAGTAAAAAGTGTATGCACTAATAACATTTTGACAATGCATTAAGAAAATGATTTATAAATTTCCTTTTTTGTTTTAGAAATTTTTATAACATTAAATTTAATGCAATTTACATTTATCTTTTACTGCAGTACTTTTAGTACTGTTAAATTAAGCATAAAAACTTTTTACAGTGTCAATTACTGGCTTTTTTAGAAAATAAATATAGTTTATGTAAATTGCAATAAATTAATGAAATTATACTGAAAATAAATTATAGAATTAAATATTGCCTCTTTTTTATACATACATTATAATTTTCTG
This sequence comes from Eupelmus urozonus, assembly GCA_900480035.1. Classification (NCBI taxonomy): domain Eukaryota; kingdom Metazoa; phylum Arthropoda; class Insecta; order Hymenoptera; family Eupelmidae; genus Eupelmus; species Eupelmus urozonus. The sequence continues at coordinate 81,671 of UELX01000338.1, read as the reverse complement.
TGGTTTAATTAAATTATTTTTTAATCAGTGTCTGCTCTTACTTAAAAGGTCACATTTGAAACCAGGTCATAATGTCTAATTATTTCAAAATAATACATAAATATTTTTCCAAATTAAAAATTTAATGCTTGACCATTAAAGTAGTAAAAATACATTTGTAATAAGATCTGTTTTGCTTATCTTTGGCTTACAACATACCGAACTTGAAATTTTTGTCCTATCTATAGCTATGTTTGGGGTGGTGCCAGTTGTATTTTAGTTTTTTCCAAGGTCCACTGAAATCTCTTACAGTTAATCTAAAGAACGTGAACGGTAAAACGTTTTTGTAAAGAAACATTTTGATATTTTCATGTAAAAGTTATACTAATTTATTACTAAAAAAGTTTGCTTCCATATTCTATTACTTAAAAAAATGTTAAAATATAAAGTTACAATAAAGATATTCATTTCAGAAATATTACTCCTACTTTAATAAATTGAATTCTCAATTGTTAAAACTTCAGTAAAGTTACAGAACTCTCAAATTACTAAGTCTAACAAGAATGAATATGACAATGGTACCAAAAGCTATTAAAAAGAGTATTTCCATTGAATATGTAGAGTGTGTAGTGTAACTATCTTTAGAAAACAAAAAGAAAGAAGCAACTTAAATTCTGCCATGCTTGTCCGTTATCGAATCCTAAAATCAAGCAGGAAAGTCTTGAGAAAACATGCTAATTCTCAAACAAAGATAAAAAGGAAAAAAGATCTTTACTAAGTTTAAGTGTTCCATTCAAAGCCTAATCAAAATACCCAGAGAATTATTGCAAAAATAAAATAATAAAAAAATAAAAGAATATTAAATAAGTTTAAATAAGTGATCATCATCGAGAAAAGTTTATTATTTTTAAAAAATCATAATGCACCAAAATATGTAATCATGAAAATTGTATTGAATCTTAAAATTAGATGCACTTCATCTATGTCACTTATCTCAAGATATTCTATGAATTCTTGGATACAACTAACTTCTGTTTAATATATTCGAAATAATATTTTTGTCATAATTATTGTGCCGAAAGAGATTGTAAAAAAAATTCTGACATTAAAATCTGATTAACCCAAAGGATCAGATGGTACAATTAATTAGTAAGTAATATCAGTTTATAAGTTTTTAAATAATTTCATTGAAATTCTTTCACTATTTAGAGTGATTTATTACCTATTCAAGTTTCTAGCAAACCTTCTTTTCAATCAAAAGATTTCAATCTCTACTTTAATAGAAGCCTGGAAAAGATACTGTAAGACTAATGGTTTTTCAGAGATGTACATGTTAAGAGTGGGCTTTTGAAAATAGGGAACTTATGTTATTGGGCTTATTTCTTATTTAAAAATCTCCTACTGAACTCTACAAGTACAAGTTTTTCCTATTAAAAAAAAAAAAAACAGTTTTTATCGATAACAAAAATGTCTAGCTTATTACAAATTTTCATGTAAGTTCTTCTATAAGTGTAGTGTAATTATTCATCTCAAATCTAAAGTCTTCAATTTAAATAGCAATAAAATAGTAATACGTAGTTTTTACTTATTACATTTTTTCTGTTCAGTAAAAAAGTTTAGGAATTATCAATATTATGTAATGTTATATAATGCAAATTTCCTTCGAGTTTTCTTTTTATATTGTGACGTTCTAGATTATTATGTAATTCACATGAGCAATATAAGTCAAAGTAAATGTTAAGGTTAAAAAAAAAGATTTTTTTTTATTCGTGTAACTCACATAAGAAATAACTAAAATATTTCGAAAAATGTTCAATTATTCTAGTTTAATATTTAAACTATTTTGGTTAATTAAACAAAAATTTACACACGTGTTTTCAATTCTATAGATACATCTATTTTTTAATAATATTTACTTATAGATGCTCAAAGAGAGTGTATTTAAGATTTCCGATAACAACTTAATTTTATTTCTTGTGTATTTAAGATAATAACCTTACAATCATGTTACGCTAAATTAAATTTATATAATTGAATTTGAAATTGAAAATTAATTTAAATTTAAAAAAATAAACTTTAAAAGAAAAAAGTTTAATACAATGTAAGAATGCATTTAAACAACAGTAACTGGTAAATATAAATGTAGAGCTTATCATTATAACTTGTTTTGCAAAATGTCAATATCGATGAATACATAATTTAAAAGTGTTAACATTCGCTAATATGGGTAAATTAATGTAACGGGTACACTTAACAGCAACTAAGTTGATGTCCACTTGTTATACAACAATAAACGCTAATTTGTGTTCACTGTGAGTTATAGTTTGTGTGATTGCGATTTTTAAATATGCAATCATAGAATAAACCATGAATTAAAGTATAAGCTTTAGTTTGATCGGTAAACTACGAAAGTTAAATATAAAAATTATAATTTATTTATTCACCCCTAAAACTAAAAAAAATTTTAAATTTATGTCTAAATTATCAAAAATAAATCTATAATATATATTATTAATGAAATAAAGACGTCGTTTACAAAACTAATTAAAAGTACGATTTTATGTATACTTTTGCTGCTTTCAAAAAGAAACTTAGATTTTTTGCATCACAAACTAATATTAAAAGTGATGATATCTTTCAGCTTTTATATTTTTCAATATAAAAATATGAATTATTTTGAAAAAGAAATCATTCTGTTCTAATGAAAGCTATAAAAATCATAATTCTCTCGATTTCGTAAAAACCATCATTTAACATCAGACTTTACAATCCAAAGTTTTAGTAAATTGCAATAATTTCGTATCCTCTGCAACAACTAGTTCCCCTCAGACCAGAATTTAATAATTTCGAAAGTTCCAAGAGGAAGCCACCCGATCGCTCATACTACTTACTCCCTACCCGCATCTCGCATAACTACAGTAATAACGCTAAAAACAGTAATACATTATTACTCCCATAATAATCATACTCCAAACTTTAATCCCCAGCGTCGAAACAGCGAATTTCCGGCGCGCGGCAGGCAGCGCCGCTTTCAAACGTTACTTTTAACGGCAAACTAAACTAAGCAAAGCCGGATAGCGTAAACAGAGATAGCCCTCGCTGCACACACACAGCCACACTCCTCGGTATATATGCATATATAACCCAGGGCGTCGCAAGAGAGGAAGCCAGCAGCGCGTTCGATCTTCGCTATAAGCGCAGAAACCGCAGTGGCAAACGAGCCAACGGGCGCGATCTGGCCAGAGGATGGAAGGTTCCACTCGCTGGCCACGTCCTCCGCCGGCTGGAGGGATCAGCCGGCAAGCTCTCTATACGGACCAATGACCCGACGCTCCTCTCTCTCTCTCGCTCGCTGGTTGTGTCTTTCTCTCGTTCGTCATCCGCGCGCGGGTACGGCACGTTGTGAACCTTTGATCGCGCGGATTATTCCGGCAGAGGAACTTGTAACTTTATTTCGAAGCTTTGGCCAGCTGGGAGGAGAGGCTATTGAGTTTCTTGCAAAATACCGCTTTCCCCGCACGTAGCGCTGTCATTTGTTTCTTGGCGCGTTGTCTCTTTTTGTATCGGAGGGAAAAAAGTTTAGAGGGAGTCGATAGTGTTTCGGATGGGAGCGGGAATTTATTAATGAAACGGTGAATCGGGATTTTAGCTGGATTTATTTTGGTATATTGGATTATATTGGTAATGGTGTTTCTCGTGTTTGACTCTAGATTTGAACTTACACCGTTACGCAATGAATGATGTATTAAAAAATAAAAAATGGAAATATATTTGGTATTAGTCAAATTTGGCATTAGTCAAACTTATTTGCATGTCTCTGTTTTACAAATCTGCATCTATTGTAGCAATTCTGGGAAATTTGCACTGAATACAGCACCAAAGAAGCACTTAATTAAAATTTACAACAGTCATTCAAATTGACACTTTGCAATTTTCCAAGGTCATGAAAATGTACGATAAAAATATAATTGTGCATATTACTTCCAATTCTCAGTGAAATATCTTTTAATATAATCTCGTACAAATGAGTCTGTATTTTTCAAAAGGATAAAATAAGTTTGTCAGGTGTACGTTATAAAACTCTTCAAATTAACGAGGTACGAGAAAGTTACGCAGGTACAAAAAAAAAAGTTTTCCGCGGCCAGAATGCCCGGGCAAAGTTGAACTCTCTGACGGAAACTTTTTATTGCTTGACATGTAACACAATGCGTTTAGAAAATGGTCTCAATAATTTTTATGATTTCTTCGTGTCAAAAGTTAAATCTTTAATGAAATAAAAAAAGTTTATCTATTTAAATGAGTTATAAATATGATTTTAATATAAATTTAATCATATGTATATTTTATATAATTCCATTTCCATTGAAATAATACAAAATTAATGTATAAAATATGTACATAAAATCACCAGATATACTTTTATATAGAATATATTACTTATTAAATAAGTTTAAAATTTAGTAATATTATAAGAATTTAAAAAACTTTTGACGTGAGATATATTTTGTAACATAATTATTTTAAAGCTTTTTACAACAAATCTTTAGAAAATCATAAAGTTATCGTTCTAATAAATTAAAATTTTTTCTTAACTAAATATTATTTTAATATCTTAATAATAACAAAGTTGGATATTTCAGTACAATTAAAAACAAATAATTGCAGCTAATTTAAATTTTGTAAGTCAAATAGTAAGAACAAGGAAAATTTCCCTACGTTCTCTAGCTAATCCTTGAAGCATTAATGAGTAATTTTCAACTCCCATTTAGATTATCACCGGTATTAAGCTAAATGCTGTTGGCAATATAACTCGCAATCTCTTTTCTAAAGATTTATTTCGTCTTCGAAATTAAAAGTCTAGTTTTAAATTAAATTTTTTCTCATTACATAAAACTATATTTAATATTTCTGCATTTGAAAACAACTTTTTTCTCCACGAATAAATCCTGTTGATTAATTTTTCAATTTCAAGATATTAATACCCACAGGCGTATATTACTAAACAAAAATCAAATTAGAATTCGAATACGGCGTTTATGATTTTTAACTGTAATAAAGTTATAATTAATGCAAAGTAGCCAATAAAACATCCCATACATATATCGCCGAGATTTATATGGAAATTATAAAATTGACTTTTGAGCGAAACTTTCGCAAAGCAGCTACAAATTCAAATTGAGCATGCACTATCCTTAATATGTCGAGGCGCAAACGAATGCTTAAGCGTACGATTTCTCTTATTCATGCATACGACTCCTGGAATAACTGCGTGTCTCCAATTCATTAATTAACGACAGAACGTGTCAGCCTCGCTTACAAAGCCAAAGTACAAAACGAAAACGCGCATTCTCCTCGTCAGCTCTTACGCTTTTTAAACTTCAAGTAAATCACATTACCGTACTCGCGTAATTAGAATCTCCGCCTCGGTCAAAATTAGCTCCCATACTATGCTCATTATTCAATATCAAATTTATCTCCGATCCCCCTCTATTTATAGTCCCTCAAAGCGATAAACTACATCGGCTCCGCCGTAGGGTCTATTTCAGCATCGAGTCAGTGTGCCGTCAGTGGACAAAGGGCAGCCAGACAGCCTCGCCCGGTGTCTTGCGCGCGTGTATATATATTCATGTTTTAGAGGAGAGACTGCGCACTTGTCGCGTGCGCTGCCGCACGACAGTCGCGCTGAACAATTAAAAGCCCGGGCCCAGCAATTTAGAAAATGTCTTTATGCTCTCGTCATCTGGACTCGATTTAAACAGCCTCGCGCATCGACCTGCGCCTTCTACACCCTTTTCCGGCCCCTCGATCTATAGTCACTCACACACATACACACACTTATGCGTAAGCGTATACACACACACGCGTCCGGTTTCTATTTGCCTCCCTTATAGCTTTCTCTCTCTATTTGTCCCCGCGCACGCGTTCGATCCCCAGCGCACCCCCGCTTATTTCAAAAGCGGCTAATCACTCTCTGCATCTCAGGGCGCGCGCACTTGCTGCTTTTCTCTTTATCTCGTTCCACACTAGCTATCCCTCTCTTTCCCCTGCGCCCCCGTGATTCCTCGTGTTTACGCACTCGCGCATATATACACAGACACAGGCACGCGTATATCTGTGCGTCCGCGCTCGCCTACATCCCTTCGCTCTTGCGGTGGTGACTGCGCATGTACATAGATATACAGAGACACGAGCGGCGTGGGCGTCGGCGATGCGATACTCGTAGGCGGAAGAGACAACGTATATATACGTCCCTGAAGTCCTCGCTCTCGCAGGCAACCAAGATCTTTCTCTCCTTCTCGAAAACGATTCTCGCACGCGCGCGCGCTTCTCTCCTCCTCTCTTTCTCTCTCTCTCTCTCTCTCTCCTTAAAGCGGAGTCGTCGTGGCATCTTCGGGTTATTCCCCGCACACGCGTCTCCCTCCGCACACCGCCGGCGCGATATTACCGGATTTCGGCGAGTATACCGCGGCCGCGGTGTCGCCTTACACCGCACGCGCACCCCTGGAATTCCCGAGCTTCCATCGAGGAATCGGAGAGGTGCAAGCCGCCGCTAATGCGGGCAAAGAACGCAGGGGGGGAGATCGCGTTTAGAAGCTGATTTATATTAAGACTTCGCTTTATGCCGGGGGAGAGCAGGGGGGTGTCTTTTGTGGCGTAAACAATGACTGGGATGGCACCTGTAATTCGCTTGTGAACGCGCCTATTTATGGGGAGTTTTCCTCTCGGAGGTGTATAGCGAGCTTGCGGATGTCGGAGTGAGCTGAGAGCTGCCGGGAGAAATTGCGCGCGATGTTTTCATTAAGGCGATTTGGCTCTTTGCTTTATTTATAAACAAGCGCCTTAATTACGGCGATTGAATGGGGAGGCCGCTGCTTATTGCTTCGTTTAGGGGATCTGGTTGATTGTTGGTGGCTGGAGTTGGAAAAAATGAGGAGAGGGAATCAAGTGAAGTTGATTTTTTATTATTATGTAAACGGCTTATTTAGTCCTGGTACCTAAATAAGCTATTTTTAGTAACTAAATTGTTTTTTCATGGTTCTGGAAGTTTCTATAAATTCATGGAATTATATGAATATCAGCAAAATATGTACAAAGTAGGAGGGCATATACACGCAGACCTTTAAAACGTATAAATTCACTGCTTTTAATATAACGTTCGTTTTTTCTCCTCAAGTTACTTCTATTTGATTTTATGATTGCCCAATGTTATATTTTTATGAAAAAGTTTCCATTTACTTGCTACCGAAAAATTGGTATGTATTTCACACAAAATTAAAATCAAACATGAAACTTTATATTTTACAAAAATATTGACCAAGATAAAGTACATGAAGCTGTACGATAAATTGACGGTTGGTCTGAATGAATTATTTTTTAAAAGCTATTATATTTTTTCATTTCCAACTCGTTACACTGTGGTATAAAGTATAATTATATATTTTATTGAATTGTTTAAAGTTATTGCTACAAGTGAGATATAAATATTAAAGTTAAAAAAGATAATCTTATTCATAAATAAATTTGAACGTATAACGTTTTTTACTTTCACACTAATTCTGATATATACTATTTTGTACCATTTCGCCAAAGATGAAAATCTTTTTTTTCCGTAGAAATCCTGAACGAGGGTTGTTTCTGAGAACTGGTACATATAGAAGGATAGCCGTGTAGTAAGACCATGCGTTTCATGGTTGGTTAGATCGTAGACAGGTTCTGTAGATTGGCAAGAAAGAATTCGCACGATAAAAGAAAAGAAACACGCCGACTTTGAGAAAAAAAAATCTAAGCCCAAAAACAAAAAACTTTTGATTAAAAGATAAGCTCAATCTTATACCTGTATTCAATAATTGTACGAAAAAGTAAATATACGGTTAATGAATATGTTTTAATAATTACACATAAAAAGAAGTAAATGCAAGGAAAATGTTCTTAAAAACATATCAAATATTGAATAATCTAAAAGGTTTTCTAATGTTCTAACATAACCACTATTAGTTATTATACAAGATAATAACTTTAAGTTTCTTTTTCATATTAATAATTGAATTATAAAACAATTAATGCAGCATTACTAACGAACGTTCAGTAAAATACTTAAATAAATAACGTTTAATCGTATAATAAATAATTAAATTTCAAGTCACGCTTCAGCTATCCTTGTAACTAAATTATTGATGTTTTCATTACGTCATAGGCAACAAGCCAGGCAATCCTAGCACTCATATACTAATCAACCACCTCTAATCATCTCGGGTCAATGCAGCGACTTCTAATCAAGCTCCGGTAGCATCATGGATATAGAACGTCAATTTAGAAAAGAATCGCAGATTGCATCTACGTGTACGAATTTCATTAGCTATCAATTAGGCTAAGTCGTGCTATATGGAAACACGGAAATTAAGGCAATCAAGGTAATAAATAATTTAGGATGGGTTTTGTAAATCTTTAATTTTCGTGAAAATTACAGTCTAAGTTAATACTAAACATAAGAGGTCATTCCTTTCGGATCATAGATTTTGTTCAAACTTTACTAGGACTTTCTTTGGCTTAAAAAAATATATTTATCAAAATCTCAGAATTTTTGTAAGTAGACTCAAAATCTTGACGTTTTTGTATTATTTTTATCTATAAAAAAATAGCATTACACAAAAAATAAGTAATCATTTATCTACTATATTAATTTGTTAAATAATAAAAAGTAATAAAAATAGATGTAAGTAATTTCGTTAATCAATGACTTCACGTGACAAGGATTCCTGTTTTCTAAAGATCGATGCTTTACCAGCTAACCCTTCTATGAACCAGCTATCATTAATAACACACATTTCTGCTATGTAATTTTGACGCTTCGTAAACGATCCTATATAATTTAGTAGACCTTATAAACTGGTGTATTTACTTTATAAAAGATTTATTTCCAATTTTAAAACATACATCTAATTTTATTCCATATTTTTTTGTTACACCAATTAAATAAATTTAAACTGTAACAAGATTTAAATATTCATTTTATTTATATGTTTATTTGCTATATTTGAATTCTCGTTTTGTAAGATAAAATATATAATATTTAATTTAATATTAATAGGAAGATACAATTTAATATAAACATATTGCAGTTCGAAACAATTGTTCATTATTAGAATATTGATAACAGAAATAGGTGACAGAAAAATCCCAGACGTACGAATTACCAATCACGAAACTTTTTTCAGATGATTTCTGTTAGTTTCAATAGTACCTTCAAGATTCCTTTGCAATACTAACGTATTATTAAATATTATTCTTGATAATGTTTAATGTCACAATAGAATTAACCAAAATGAAAGTTATTCTATGAAAGCCAATACTTAGTTTATCTTTAAAGAAAGAATGCATTGTTATTAGTGTTATTGTTTGCTACTGAAAGTAGCAGAAAGCATTTCCTAAAGATAGAGCAAAGTTTGTGTCCTGCAAATCTGATACTCTTCTTGTGAGAACAAAAATATTGGGGTAAATTATCCTTCGTCATGTTATCTAATTTTCCTCAGCATTAATAGCTGCGGAGCTATTCTTTCAATAATTTGGATTCACTTAATGGAAAGAATATAAGATACATATAAATGTTTATTTACAATGCTAAATGAATCCCGCACGTAAAAGTAAAAGAAAACACACAATAAAGAATAATATTAGTTCTGAAGATTAATAATAAATATATTTATTATTCAAAAAGTTATTATATTTGTAAAAAATTTTAATTTTATATTTATAAGATTGTGCTTGAAATAATAAAAGTAAATAGTATGTTTTCTACCCTAATATATAATTTAAGAAAATATATAGTTCCTAAGGATACTTTTAAAAACTCATAAATTCTCTCTTATTATATGATTTTAATAAAATACAGTAAAAGTATAAGTGCAGAAAAAAATGTTATAATTTAACAATTATGTATTGAAAAAACAATAAACTTTAATGTTCTCGAATACTTGTTTATTTGAAATATTAGAAAATATATATTTTGTACGACACGAAACTTTCATTTGGTTGATTATCTGAATTTTGTTTAATAGAACATTGATAAATGAACATTTTATAACTTTTATAAATATTTTCGCAGACATTAGTGCATAGAAAATTTAGAGCATAAAGAGACTATCCATTTTCTCTAAGACAGTTCTTTTTTCATGTAAATTATGTGAAGATAGTATAAAATTTAGAAAAAATGAATTCCCAAAATATCAATTTTTTTAAGACATACTTTATTAACACAGTCTTCATCTCTTTGTGCACTGGGTACCCTAAATTTGTATCTAATTCGAGTTTAAAATAAAATTTTTAAATAAAAATATTGAAGATAAGTTTAGAATATTCATAACTTTATTAAAAATTATTTCTCATATATTAATAAAATTATTTTTATTCGAATTTCTGTTTTAAAAGATCTTTTTGGCCAATCCTTTGTATCAAAGATAGGTATCGCCAACTTTCTAGGAAATACGAACAAATTTATGACTTTTGGTTTTTTATGATAGGTTGATTTGCGTGCTGTACCGAGGGCCTTGATTTGGGATATAATCTCTCGGATTACGTAATGACGAAGAGACCCAGATGTGGACAATGCGATACATGCCATGGGACGAGGGGCGGGACAGGGCGACCCACTTTAGAAGCGTGCCAACGATTTTTGAAGCCCAGCCTTAATCGTACCTCGTTTCTGCGCGTGTCTTGTATGTTTACCATTCGCAATTCTCAACTTCTTAAAGAGCTTCATGTCGAACAAAACTTTTTTATTATTTCATGCTCCTTTATAGATTATTTATACTAATTGATATTTGCACCAGTGAACTTTCTTTTTAGAAAAGACCAAATATAAAATTAAAATAGAATAATTTTCAGCTATATATATTATTATGAAATTGAAAATCAGAACTATGCTGTACGTCACATTTTAGAATAAAAATTGATAATCATGTAACGTTTTATTCAATATATAATTTTCTTTGTTCACAGATTCTCAAAAACAATTAAGGTATTTTAAAGTGAAATGAATGTCGAATGTATGTCAATTTATTTTGTATAAATGAATAATACTTCTTAATTTAAATAAAAAATGAAACTCAAGGATAAAACGTAATGGCGTAAATGCAATAATCAAAATTACTTTAATATTTTATTTGCGGATGAAAGTCTTTTTAAAAATTTTTAACGACCATAAAATATTTTGTATAAAGATGTTATATGAATATTTTAATGTAAAAAAATAAGTTAGTTTAAAATTTAATAATTTTATTCTTTAAAAAATCGCGGTCAATTTATTGGAACGTAATTTAGTGGAACTTAGAATACCCATAAAAATAAAGTATTCTAAAATTATTTTAAAAATTAAATTAAAGATAGCTTTGTATCAAATATAAAAATTTCAAACTCATCTTTTTACATAAATAAGGGTTACCATAAAGACAAAAAAAGTTAATATTAAAAATAAATTTTCAGGCAAAACTTTAAAATTATTTTACGTAATGGATATAGTATCTAAAATAATAATTTTTAACACATAACTAATTTTTAACGAGTAGTCATAAATCTTATTTACTAATGTTATAAAAACATCAATCAACGGAATTTTAACTTTACTAATTTTAAATTACGCTCTATAGTTTTTCTTTAAAATTTTGAATTTTGTCAAAATATATGAATATATAATTATTATGCAATGGCATATTTTCTTTGTTTTTTTTTTACACTTATTTATTTTAAAGAATTTTTTTTTTTTTTTTTAATTAAAAATAATTAACTAATTATATTTTATTAAAATTAGTTAGGTAAATATGTCAGTGATATTCTTATCGTGAGCATGAGTATGTGCATGCACGCACGTAAAATGTCAAATATTATTTGTAAATAATATAATCTGATATATTTAAAATAGAAAATTAGTAAGAGATAAAGTAAATTCTTGCTTATAATTACATAATAGTTATATTTTTTAAAACTTTGTTTACGTTAAATAAAAACATTTTTTATAAAATCTAAACTTTTCTCAAATTGAACGTTATTGAAGTCTCGTTCAAAATAATTTCCATTGCCAAGGTAATACTAATACTACAGCAATCCAACGAACTTTTCTGAACCTTGCATTATCATCTCGCTCGCATAAATTAAGTTACGTGAAAATATGCACGTATTCGATATCGTCAGCTTTACGTGGTCATCGAAGTTAATGTAAAGTCGTCGGAAAAATGATACCGATAGGCAGAAAAGAGTGGACCAGGCACAATAGAACTCATCTAAAAATTCAATTAACACCGGCTGCACCCCACGCGTCGTCTTTCTTCCTACCCCGGCGCGCTGTCTAGACTCAGGCGCGACTTAATAGCGAATTAGGAGCGGGCCAGCCGCCTTCTTTTCTCGAGGATGCTCTCTTTTATCGCAGTTATGGAGAGAAGATTATTGGATAACTTTTAATGAAGATAAACGCTTTGTACGCATGAGTCTCGAGATTAGTTCTCTCGGACGATCCTCCCTTAGTGAGGCAAATACGGACTGTTTTCGTGTTTATTTCAAGATTGAGATAGAAAGATGCAAATGGAAGAATAGCGAGTAAAGTCATGTATATAATCTCATCATTGGCTGTGTAAGCTATTTCGCAAGTTTACCGAATGAATGAGGCATTGATGAGGGATCTTTATTAGCCCAGTGTAGTGCACGCGAACGCTTCTTCTGTGCCATTGGCCAGATCTTATCGCTTCCGTTATAAAGTTTCCTTAGCGTATTCCTTTTACTTTTAAGTATAAAAAGAGTTTAAAAAATATTTCCATAATTATATAATTTATATCAAAGTGCACTATACATATCGAAATTCTATGAATTTTTATATTATTCCTCTTTTATATAATTTATTCCGGAGCTAAAGTATGCGGTTGAGAATAACTTATACCTGTTTCTTTTCTCGATAATCCTAAAATTGATTGCATTTAAAATACATAATATTATTTTTAGATTTTAATAATTATATCTATAAAATATAATTTTAGATTTATAATTAAAATGATATCTGACAGAACTATTTTTTAAATTTGCATCTAAAAAATTTGTTAACCCTTAGAGGACCGGGATGACGCCTTGATGACTCGCCGACATTTGGCAATAGTTTGATCAAAAGCAAGGGACTTTTTCCCTCATTTCTATGGAGATACTAACATCTCAAATCCCGGCCCTTTAAGGATTAATTAGTTTTTAAATCAAATGTTCTAATACCACTTATATCATCCTTTGACGGTAAATTTTGATTAAATAATAATTTCTTACCTTCCAAACAATGGGTGCCACAACTGCGAATCATCTGGAGAGTTTGCTGTGGATGAAACTTCTGGTTCTTGCTTCAGTAAACCACTGCGTACCCTCAATAACGGTGGATGCGAATTCGTCTTATGACTTGAAAGGTCTATAGGTGCTGGCATTAACTTTCCTATTGGCTTACAGCTGAGCTTTGGCCGCTGAGGTTCACACTTTTCTTCCTGCACCTGCACAGGATTTTTACTTTCATTTACGGGGCTCGGTAGGGGTTGATTAGATTGGTGAGCGTGATTGGGTGGCCCTTCGCCATGATCAAGAACGTGTTGAAGATGCGCAAGAGAAATGACGAGAAGGTCAGGATCTCTTAGCAATTCCGGCCTCGACAAAGCCTCTGGTAATCGCAATTCTGGTCTTGTTGCCAGAAGTTTTGGGATTTCAGTCAAAGGCGCACCTGCTAACAACGGAAGATAATCTCTAGGTACTAAAAGGGGATCTGGTATTAAATGCCCCGAGGTTTTAATTAGTTCTCGCAGCTGACTTGCTGGATCTAGGAAAATTGGTTGACTGGCATACATTTCCTGTACTGTCGGCCTACTAATAAATTCTTTTTGATTCATGTAATGGAGATTATTTGAGTAACATGCGGTACTATTTTGCATTCTCTGTTGATTAACGGTCCATTCAGCTGAGAGAGGACGTTTAGGGGAAATGTATTCTACCGCAAAAGGATTATGAACATCACCGCTTGACATTGGTCTTACATGATTTCTCATTTCTAAATATTTTACGTTTTCTTGAGGAGGTACTTGAGTCCTCTGATTTATTACGGTTTTATCACTAACGACAGATTCTTTTAAAAATCTCTCTTCGGAATGGTTATAAGACGGACTCAATTCCGAATCACAATGGTTCGTTAAGTCCGTTACTTGCTCGTTCTTATCTTGATTCCTAGAATCAGCATTATTTGGCGTAGAAAGGATACCTTTAAGTGTCAAATCATTTTTTGCATCTTCAGAGCAGCTTACAGAACACGGTGGGCTGGGTAATAGCCTTTCTAAATATGCTGACGAAGATCTTCGTGAAGACGATATTGAATACGGTATACCACTAGGCTGTGGTGAAACTTGTGAATGAAATTCCTCCATTAAATGTTCATCCAAATTATCGACTTCATGATATCTAGATAAATTCGCATATTTTGCTTGTGCTTCGCTATTTCTAAAAGCTACTGGTAAATGAGGTTTGAGATGCGGTACTTTGGTAGAGTCCACTGAATAATTTTTACCATCATCATCATAATAATCTTCATGATTTTGTACAACATCTTTTCTTATGTGTCTTTTGTAATTAGTCGTACTTCTGACATCTTCTACAATTTGAGAGTCACAGTGATCGTCTTCATCCACATCATGGCTATCTGCTTCAAATGGATAATTTTCATGTTTTGGAAAATTTACTGTGCTTTCAGGTGATTCGACTCGAGGTTTCGTAACTGGAGATGCTGTTTTTGACCGATTGTCATAATCGGTGATCATTGCAGATTTTTCAGTGAAAGATTTACTGACTCTATCACATGTTTCAGTTTGAGAATCCGGCGATCTACTAGTAGGTGAATTATTTTTTTCAATTGATTTCGTAATATTGGTTGCATTATGTTTTTTATCCTTTGTAGCTAATGATACAGATATCCCAGGCGTATTTCTCAAAGCATCCAAGATTTTTGAACTTTCTATTATATCTTTTTCTGCGTCTTTTTCTTTGTAAATATCATCTTGTGCTACAGATATGGGACTATCAGATACCATGTGCATATCGGGAATTTTGTTATTCTTGATTTCTGTGTCATTTATCTTTTGCTTCTTGTTTTCACATTCATCTATTGCTAACATATTTGGTACACTTTTAATTTTATTCTGATAATTTATAGACTTTTCTAACCTCTCAATTGTTTCATCCAAGCTTTTACTTCCATTCCTATTTTTAATGCTGTTCCGTTCTCCAAATTTGCTTCTTTTTTCAGATACTGATAAATCACAATTATTTTTGGCACATTCTTTTGATGTCATGTTGATTTTACTATCTTCTTTATCGTGAGCTAAAATAGCAATACCAAGTTTTGTGCAGTTTCTTGTCATATTTTTACTTTCAATTAAATTTTGTTTTGATTCTTTAATATTTATAGGGAAATGATTCGAATCTAACATATTCAAAATTTCTTGCAAATCTTCTTTATCAACAATGGCATCTTCATTTTCTGTATGGATTTGACTTTCAGTACCGTTGTAACTACTTTTTTCTACACTCTCTTCTACAATTTCGTCAACATTATTTTCGTTATTGCTTTCATTTTGCTGAATGTTGTTTTCCGATTCTGCCCTGTTTGATAATCTTCGATGTATTCTCGTTGGCAGTTGTGACAAATGTAATTGTTCAAGTACAACTCGCGGCTGAAGATGTCGATTCTTTTTAAGCTTTTGCAAATCATTACATTTCTTACTATCATCATCGGATGAAATAGCCTTTTCAGAATTATTAAAACAAATTTTATGTTCTTTGTTCTCAATTTCACTAATTTCTTCAGATTTTTTAACATCAACTATATTCTCAAATTCCTTTTTAGTTTCTTCTTTTATTTTAATATCACTCGAAGTATCTACTATATTTTTATTAACAACCCCATTTTCTGTACACAATTTTTTCCTTTTTTTATCCTTATCCATTTTTCTTCGCTTCTTCATTTTCCAATTAGTGGTTATTAACGTCTCATCAAATGTTTCCTCAGTCTCTGAATCGGATCTTCTTTTTTTGTTTTTTGAAAATTCACTATGCTTTTTTCTTTTATGCTTACGTCTTTCTTTTTCTTCCTGAGTGTCATCCACTTTGCCAAGCCGACTCGCATCATTGATCCGAGTGTCCTCGAAATCATCGACTCCTGCTTGCTTTATTTCTACCCGCTCCCTTGAAGTATTCTCTTTTTCTTCATTTTTAGAAGTTGTTGACAAAGTCTCCTGTTGTTCGCCTTCGTCTTCTGTTACAGAACCCATTACGGGATATGCAGTCAATGCTGTGCGAGGAATTGAACGCCATCCCTGCGCAGTTTTCGTTAATTTTATGCGATTTCGTTTATCGTAGTCTTCGCACCTAACCTCCACTATCCTCTGCTCGCGCTGCGCAGCCCACAGAAAAATTGGATTAACTTTTGGACGTTTTTCTTCTACCTCGCCTTTTTTTGAACCATCGATATTTGTAACAGTACTTTGCACAGGTTCTTGTATAGATGATTGATTATTATTTATTAATTCTCGACTATTTTCACTATGGCGTCTCTGGTGCTTTTCATGGTGATGGTGGTGGTGTCGTCTTTGACGATGGGGCACTATGCCCCTTACAGGGGCCGAGCTCATTACTCCATCCAAAGCGCAGTAAATCCTGCACTTCCTCTAGTCAGTCTTCTTGACTTCAGTTAGTTAAGCAACTTGATTTATTGAATCAAAGTTAAACTTCATTTTCTTAAAAATATCCATCGCCTTGCATGCTGCAACATAAATATTAAATAATTAATTTTTCATGATACTTGATCATACAGCCGCTACGTCAACGTAATTAAAAAAAAAAATATTAGTAAATAAAACAAATATATGAAAATATCTTTTTAGTCAATCAGACACCAAATAAAAAGTCAACAATAAAATAAACTTTGATTTTTTTAAAAGATATTTGTCATTCCTCGTAAATCAATAGATTCAAATATTTGGATAAACAATTGAGAAATTATTTTTTATTAACTATAACACTAAAGTTTTATTATTAAATTCATTACTAAACCCTTTGTCAAAAAAAAAGTTAAATGAAAAGCTGAGATTTCTTTAAGCATCTGCGGGTCAAATAAGATCGTTGCACTTTAACCAAGTTTAGCCTCGATAGATATTTTGATGCTATTTATGGGTTTCATAAATACAACTTCACTTCTGATTATAGTAATAATACAGTACCTGTTATCCTGTACTTTAATTCTGGTGCTAGACGTATCCAGAAGCTCTTCTCTTAAGTTTCCGTAAGCGCTTGCAGAGGCGATCGATAACTGACGGTCGCAAGCTTTACTCAGCTGATTCGTTCTCTGCAGTATGACATTCCCTTCAGAGACTATTTTAAATGCGATTGAGTTTCTTTAATTTGTTTACAGCTTGACAAATAATGCGAGTTGCGACTTCATTCAGCCTTCATGCCTTACCTCGAAACCTCAAACGGTAAAATCTTGACACAAAATTTCTCGTAATTTGTTCCTTTCACACTTTTCTAACAATTTTCCTTTAGTACACATAGTTTCTGAAGACTACACGTACACCAATATTTATTCTTGCAATTATTACCATAAACCACTACATGGTACATTGAAAACACCAAAAGCATTCACTTAGTTTTATTCATTATTCTTTCCAGTATCATAACACCGCTCCAGAACAGTTTCTGCACTGAAATTGTTTACCAAAAGTAATAACGCTCGACTTCATAAGCGCCCGGGCGATCTCGCGTGCGGCACGCGCTGCGAGAGTCGATATAGTGCGCGTTCCC
The DNA here is from genome assembly GCA_900480035.1 of Eupelmus urozonus. Taxonomy (NCBI): domain Eukaryota; kingdom Metazoa; phylum Arthropoda; class Insecta; order Hymenoptera; family Eupelmidae; genus Eupelmus; species Eupelmus urozonus. The sequence continues at coordinate 63,839 of UELX01000338.1, read as the reverse complement.
CGGCTCTCTCTCTCTCGCTGATCTCAGCTCTGAGCTCGATGAGTTTTGTTATCGTCGCGGTGACATAACGAGAGTGCGCAGACTAGGCGCGCGTGCTAGCGGGCGCCAGTGACGTAGAGGGTAACTCGCGGAGCCACTGCCTGGTAGGTACTGCTCTCTCTCGCTGAGCGGAGAGCCTCCGCTCTGCGCACCTCCGCCCCCGCGCCTCCGCCCCACTACTGGCCCGCGCGCTCTCCCACCTACCCGACCCCTCTTCTCTCCGCAACCCACCGCGACGCGCCCCGCGGCCATCAACTTGTGGCTGTGCACAGAGAACGAGAGAGAGAGAGCAAGAGAGAGAGAGAGAGAGAGAGAGAAGCAGACAGATAGAGAGGGAGAAAGAGAAGGACAGGGAGCGAGAGAAAAAGAGAAGAAGAGAGAGAAAGATGAAATCAAATAGAAGGAGGAGAGAGAGAAGGAGAGACAAGAGATAGAGCAAATAAGAGAGCAAGAAAAAAGAAAGAGAAGAGGAGAATGAGATAAGAAGATGGAACACGAGAGAAGAGATGATGCTTCTCTGTGTAAGAGTAAGCACGAGTCTATGTGCGCGCGAATGCGTGTGTGCGATGTACTTTGCTCGAGTGTGACTACTCTCGGGCCTCAGCTCCAACTCCTTCCCTTCGTCTTCTATATGTCTGTACACTTCTTTCAAACTCTCTAGTGCTTTACCCAGCTGCAACCGAAGATGCAATTCTTCAATGTTGCAATCCTTATTTGTGTTTTATATGCTGATACTATTATTTTAAATATTATTAATTTTTTACTTTAAGTAAAGATTTTATGATATAAAAGTATATTATATAAACTAGTAGATAAAAAAAATATTTAATTTTGTTTTTGGTATTTAAAAGTTCAATTATTTCATCATCCCCGTAATAATTGTCAATATAAGAAATTGGTAATAAATGCAAAAACTATTAAAAAACTTAATTTTATAATATTATTAAATTTTCGGTTTAGTATTTAGAAATAATAAATTTTTTGTAATGAGAAATAAAATATATTTTTGAGTTATTAAAATTTGTGAATAATGGCATGTGGTAATCTTAGATAAAGCGGTTCAAAAAATATTTTATGGTTCTCTATGCCCTAAAAACTAATATTTGTCAATTTTGATATTAATATAATAGCAAAGAAAGAAAATATAACGCTTTCACCTAGTAACAAGCTATATATGGAACAATTGATAAAACTAAGAAGAAGAGATTTAAGATTAAGGATAAAATGTTCTTATTTATAATTTAAAGACATAAAATAATTATAATTTAGTAACTCCTACTTCTAAATTATAAACTTCAAACATCCTAGGGGACGGAATGAATAGCAAGTTCATTTCCCTGCGTGTGTACTGAAAACACGAACAGAAAACAAGGCCGGCGTAGGGGATTCTAACAGAATGAGCAGAAGTGCGCAAATCTATCAAACGCAAAGCAGGAGATAAGTCAAATAGAGGACCGAACACCTTAAACAGGAAAGCAAAGGCTGCTCTCTAACCACAGAAAGGCTTAGCGTTTGAGTTTCTTCGCAGTAACGAGGCACAGATGTATACTTCATTGTTTGGTCGAGCATCAAAGCCGCAGACTTGCGGAATTCAAATGCTCTTGTGTAATTAATTCCATACAATATTAATTAATTGCGAAATTAAAAAAGAATTTAGTTTTTCGTCTATAAAATTAATGAAAATATACAGAAAGAGAATATTAGAAATTTTCGTAAGTAAATCCTTCATTTATTAATTCATTTATTACATTGTAGAAAAAAGTAGAAGCAATTGATCAATTAAAAGTAAGATACCACTGTCTAACATTGTTACTCTGGTGTATCCAATGACGGCTAGCCAGATTTGCTTTAGCTCACACCCCGCCGAAGTCGAGGGTGGTATCCTCTTTCAACCGCATGTGCTACTCCCTGCAGGAGTTGAGGCTTAAATCGAGAAACCCTTCTAAAAAGCCGAAGATTTAGTCTCCGGTCAGGGTGAGCAACCATAATGCCCAACACTATCGCTCCTCTACATACGCTTTACCCACCCTGAAGCTGCACAAAACTGCCTTTCCTGGGGTATCGATGTACATGTATTCTTCCTATTCGAAGCAATGATACATAGAATACATTGCATAAGCTTATTTGATTTATTACCACGAGCATATGTCTAGACTCTTATTTAAGTAGAGAACATCGATCGGGACAAGTACGACAACTTACATCTCATTTTCTGCTACCGACAGGCACGTCAGCGGTTCAAGACTATTTCATTCGAACTTGTCGTACTTCCAAACCTTTCTGACTTTGACTGATTAGTTTTGTTTCCGATATATATGTAAGCTTATTATATCTAAATTATATTACAGTTACTATTTTCGTTTATTTTATTCTAAAACTGCCACAAGCAATATTTAATTTTCTGTATTACTGTATGAGTAAGAATAATTTATTACGGCAAAAATTTCATTTAAATTTAAATTGAGTGTAAACATTATAAAATTTATAATAGATTATATTCTCCGAATTTTTTTTAAAAATAATTTAATCTTACTTTAATTATATATCGCAACAATGGAACGATGTTAAGAAGAAATTTATCTTCTTTTTTTATAATTACAAAAAAGTCGTTTTCGATACAGGCATGTGGGTGAGTTCACCTGGTAGTCCTTCGAGACGAGAATCTATTTTAGCACATGTGTTGAACAATGTTTCTGGATACAATGGGTGTAAATTGCATTTAAGAACCTTGCAAAATTGCTTAAAGTGCTCTTGTACATTGTATCAAATAGTGCATTACGTAAATAGTGCGGGAAGTAGGCGATTTGCGCACGGGTGTGGTTCGTCGCCCGAGCAAAGCGAAGGTGATAATAATACCCGTGCGAGATCACCTACTTTCTGCACACATTATGTACATTATTTTTCAAACAAGGTGTGTTACGTAGGGAATGTTCTCATTCTTGCACAGCTCTTGATCGTGCAAGAAAATACATGGCGTGTGTTTTCTCGCACGTTGAAGCGCCGTGCGGGAATGGGACACTTCCCGCCCGAGAAAACGTGCGGGGAAAACGAACTTCCCGCACGCCGTGTGGAATACTATTATTTGCATTTTTGCTAAACATAAAAACATGTAGAGCTACGAATTATAATTACTTTTCGACATTTCAAAAAAATTTTGCACATGAAATATTCAAATCATCATACATGTAACATATTTACAACTTTACCATCTATCGATTTGTTTAAAGCTTTAATAAGATATGCAAGGGTACCGAAGTACACACGCGAGCGCGTGTGTGTGAATGTACATATTACACTCTGCATTGTTAAATTAATGTACATAAACTAAGAATCTTCATTTATCGATACAAATTTAGTTAAACAGTCTAACGTAAAAATTTTTCTTTAAAATTGAAACTTATAAAATTTACTTAGCACATGGAAAATTATTCGCTTATTAAATATCATAAAATAATTCATAGAAAAAATAATTAATTGTACAATAAAGCGCTAATGCTGTTGATCACTCTAAAACAATAACTAATTCCATTTTTTAGACTACACAATTAGCTTGATTGCCGTAAAATAACATTCGCGTGCACACATCCTCTTAGTTCATTTAAAAAAAAATAGAAGGAGGAGAGAAGGCTGAAAGAGTCCTCCTCCCTTCCGCTCCGCTTCCACCATTGTTTCACCCCTTTCTGCCATCCTCGCTCTCTCTCTCCACCCTACTCCTCATCTTTTTGTCCCATTCGGCGTCTTTCACGGTAGCTTTTATTGTTTTTACCCCTACCCCCCTCGCCCTAACTTTCCTCCGTCTCTATTTTGCTCCTGCCCTTCTCTGCCGGGCCATTTCGCTCCTCTTCCCTCCGTCCACACGCTCGTTCGTTTTTCTGCATGCATCCCATCATCTCAACCCCGTCTGCTTTTTCAGGCACACGGAGCCACTAGCAGAATACCCGGCTATCGTGTCTTGTGCTTTTTCGCGCGCTTTTGTGCCGGCGCGCTGACGCTCCGAAGCGCGCGCACGAGGACCGTCGCGTCACAACGGCTGCTGCTTCTACGTTGACGGTAGTATACCGGCGCTGCTGCTGCTGCTGCTGCTGCGTCTCTCTATCTCTCCCTCTCGTTCGTTCGTTCTCTCGCTGTCTCCCTTTCTCTCGCGTCCTATCTGAGCGCCCCTATATATATAGGGAACAGCGCCCGGTCTATCGATTCGTGCGATTTTCAGGGACTCAAGTTGAGAAGAGAAAGGGACAGAGAGAGGCACCTACACTGAGATGTGCTCGTGCATGTACACGTGCGCCCTGGAAGCGAAACTAGCACTGCCGTGGATGATGAGCTTTCGAGATATATAGACATTAGGAGGGACAGACAATGGGGCCTAAAGGAATTAGATTTATCGTCCCCCTGATTCATAGTCCTATAAAACGAACTTTTTCAATAACTTGTTTATCGACTGTGTTTCTCTCGGCGAATTGTCGTGAATCTTCTTGCGTGCCTGTTACTACTGGAAAGATAGTAATCAAGCTTTATTTGCAAAATTATTAATCTTTGTTGGACTGATGACGGATTCATAATATTTATGCGTAACTTTTTGCCAAGTATATTTATAGCAGAGTCTATTTATTTTTATTTGTTTTAATTATATTTGTATCAAAGGGATACTTATTAATGTAAGTAATTTAAGTCGGAATGAAACCTTCAAGTAACTTATAAGTCTTATGAATAACATAGAGCATTTAGAAAAAATTTTGAAAAGAACTTATCTATTTATTTATGATTAATTTGACAAAATTTATTGAATTATAATGACTTTAATAACTTAAATTTGTTACAATTATTGAATTCACAAAATGGAAACCTTGCAATAGTAATTTTTTAATTTTTTTAAAACTTCCCTGGTAGAAATTTTCACCATTTTTTGGCCAATTGTGAAGAATTAGAATTATTTTAAAAGTTGGTTGTGGAAATTTCTACCAGGGTTTCTAGAAACATAAGTAAAGGTCTGCCGTTCAAAGTAAAAAAGAAAACGTTAAAAAACATAAAATACATAAAACCAAAGTTTTAAAAAAATGTCTGAATGAATGTGGATGTGCTATCCATTTTTAAAAAAATATTATCATCCCTAAATAATCAATTGCTTTGAAAAAAAATCGAAACCCAGAATATAAATTTATATAATTTGTATAAATTCGTTATACAAATTATATAATTTATGTAATTTGAATCAATTCTACCATCAAATTTTTTTATAAATTGTAAAAAGGGTTCTTTGTAATTAAATTTCAGGAATAAAATGGCTCTAAACTACTTTGAATTTTTGATTAAAAAACTTATAAGATTAAAAAATAAGAAGGTTCAGATTTTATATTGAAAAATCACCGCTCTATCTAGGAATTAAAAAAATTTTAATTAAAATTACATTGTATAATTCTATATAAAAATTGTATCTTTTACAACTAAGCTCATTGAAAATCGCTTCTTCTTCAAACCTCAGCACTTTCCATATACGAACAATAAAATCATAATGTTATCATTAATAGAATAAAAACTTCTAAAAAAATGCGAAGATTTAATTTTTATGTTAAAAAAATCTCTTCTTAAAATTTCATATTAGTTTATCACACAGATTTTAATAACATGAAAAAATGATGAGTATTAATTCAGTTATATAGATCGTTCAAAATATGCATAGAAGAACGATAAAATAATTTTGAGGCAGCTACATTCAAATATATAGGTAAAGCGAACAAAAATTTAATTAACATTTGTAATATTTAAAGATTATTATATTTAAATAAAATTTAACTGTGACTGTCATTATGGATACGAATTATAAATCTTACTTTTGGATTTGTACAGCTATATACACAACCCTATACATATATATGGCTCTCAGCTCTTAGTAAAATGGCGGACGTTTACATAACGACAATGTAGCTTAATATAATATTTTACTATGCTATCATAAAATAATCATAAAATTCTTTGACTGCAGAAACAAAGCACCAGATTATTTTATTTTTTCTTGAAAAAACCGATACGCGTATAAGCATGTGACAATTCTATGACAAAAATAATTTGGCCTCTGTTTTCTGCAGTCACGAATTAAATACATAACTTTGCCTAACAATTTTTAATGCCTGCTACCTTGCATCATTCGAAAAGTGAGAACTCGCTCAGTCATTTACGGTCCTTTACTATTTTTGTTCATAACGTATTACGTAATAAGATAAAAAAGAAAAAAAATTCTAGTTCCAACATAAAACTTTTTATCTAAACATAAATTTGAACTTTTGCTGCTTTAAAATGTTAGAGTTGTATTTGATAACAGTTTGGCACAAAATTTTACTATACTTGTCAATATTCAATAATTAATGTAATAAATTATTTATAATTAACTAATTTATTATGTAAGTAAATTAAATTAATTTATTATATAATTAAATTAAGTAATATTATTGTACAAGTAATTTAATTAATTAATGTAATTAATTAAATGTAATTAATTAAATAACTTAAAATATTTTTTATTTTTATGTAATAAATTATAATTTTAAGTTAAAGTGTTTGAGAAACAAAATAATAAAATTAATACATCGAAACAAATATATTTTATCGCTATTCTATTATTTTCTTACTATTTTCAAAGTAAAAATAAATCCATTAAAAATGTGTATTATTTTCTTAATTGAGTAAAAAAAATACTCCAACAGCGTAAATCATAAAGATACTAATTAAAAATGCCCGCGGAGCGTGGACTATTATTCTCTTTAGGAACGGAAATTAATAATAAGCCCCAGCCAGGCAGCTCTTCCTCGACAACTCTCTGTCTGACGACGGCTCGTATACCTCGCTCTCAAACTTCCGTCCCCAAGACTGTGCGCGACATCATCCTCGACACAGACGCTTCAACCGCACGCTTCACCTCTCTCTCTCTCTCTCTTTCTCTCTCTTCCTCTCTCTCTTTCTTTATATCTTCTCTCGTTCGCGCTGCCTTTATATATACATACATATTATACCTGTACTAAATGCAGGAGTACTCGGGGCTCAAGTACCCAAGCTTCTCCTCCTCCTCCCACGATATAGCACCATATAAGTAAAGTTGTGTGCGCGGAAGAGATAGCGCGAGCGCGCGCGAGCGGAGGTGCACGTAGTTGGGAGGAAAACGGAGAACGCGGTAGTGCGGACACCAAGGCTTATTCTGCACAAAGCGCCGCGCGGCGGGATCGTTCCGTACTCCGCTCGGCCTTGACTTCTTGCGCTGTCTTTGCTGCTTTCTATGTCTCTCTGACTTGTGCGTGTGAGCTTGTGTACGTGAGCGAGCACTCGCTTCGTTTCACGGGGATTTTCATTCTCCCATTATTTGATGCTGCGTTTAAAATAATTTAGTAACTAGCAGGAGCTACGCTTGGCGTTATGGGTTATGGGGTATTAATGACTTTTACCAGATCAAAATTGGGAAATTCAATAATTTGTAAGGTTTTTATAAACTTTATAATTTTTAATTGTGATCGTTAGTGAACTTTTAGTTTTCATTAATATGCATTTAATGTTTTATATATTTTGATTTTGATTTGAGTCCAAATTAACTTATATTACTGAAAGAGGTTGTTACTGAACTTGAATATTAACTATTGAAACGCCGTTCGAATACAAAACCGATGCTGACTGATTTAGCTTTCAGGAACTTCCTTTTTGAAGTATTTTGAAAATTGTTAATATTTGAAAGAGTAATATTTTTTATAACAATGTAACTATTTGAGTTTTATGATTTTGGGATTAAGTAATAATTTCAATAATATATCAGATTTTTTTCTTTTTCTTTTTTTTTGATTAGAATTATGGATACGTACGTGGACTATAGTGCATATTTAGCCATACAGTTCTAGTGTTAGAAAAGACGAATCACAAACCAGCAAATGACATCAAAAAGCAAGATTGATGCCCTACCGCTGAGAGCAGCCAGAAGCGGATGTCGAAACCGAGGCCAACCCTGCAGCCATCCGCAGCAGCGTCGAGGTCGTCGAGTGCAAGTTAAAGGTAAACGATAAATTGTAAAAAAATAAACTCATGGATAATTTAAATGTAAAAGTAGAGATTAGCGGGTGTAGCACCGCAGAAAGAAGTACCGAGAAATATACAAAACGTTGTGATAAGGGTGGCGAGTGAATGTAAGAGTTTGCAAGAACAATAGAAGATATGAGTTAAGAGGATGAGGGTGACCCTATTTTTTCAAGCATTCCGCGATTGATAATATGGATACGAGTAAGGATACGAATTAACGTACAAAAGAAATTGCAAGCAAATGAGATATGAATGTGAAACGTCCGACCAAGTGTTTCCAAACATCTGAAAATACCTCTTTTCCATCTTCACCAGTTCAGGTAAAAGAAGATACTCACTTCTGTGCACAAAATAAAAAATATGTAACATCGAAAAGAAAAAAGTAAGACTCGGCGCCGATTTATATATAAATAAAATCTCATCACATGGCGACCCATGATGATATTACCTATCAAGGGGCGCAGCAGCGCTTCCGATGGCAAGTATAAGTAACTAAAGTTACGGACTAGCCGAGAGGCCGTCTATGTATGTTAAAACCATTTCTTGTTGCTCCGTCTTAAAGCTTAGACACATCTTCACTTAATGTGGCTATTGATTATCCCCGATAATTCCATAGGAATAAATCAATCATACATTTTTCATCAGCAAAGAAGTGAAATGTTTCACGTGAAAGGATAACTCTGGTAGATCATTTATGACTATTGCAAATAAGAGTTATATAAGCAAAAGAAAGAGAGGGAGAGGTGAGAAGAGAAAGAGAGAACATTTGATTGATTTTTTCTTTATTTACACCTTAGGGTAGACCCTGGCTGGTGCTGTCTTGGACATTTCGTTTAATTTATCCCATTTGCAGAGAATGTTCCTCTTACTAAGAAAGATTTTGTTTACTAAATTAATACGTTTGACGTGATTACAACAAAATCAACTTACACTTTAAAAAGGCTTTTATTGTATTTCAGTCCACTTCACAAAGTTTTAAATTAGGTTTTTTTATTTGTGGCGATTGATAGATTCACCTTTAAAATTTTAATATCCTGACGAAAAAGCGAGTTTTCTTTATAATTTCTAAGAAATTTTTGATAATATCTTTATTTTTTAAAAATATGATTGACAAAACTATTTTTAACATTTTGTATGACCTTATTTTATCGAATATCAGTATTGATTAGCTTTTTTAATTGTTAAGTGTCAAATAAATTAACTCGAAAAAATGTGTCTAATTTCTACTTCCTTTTTAACTCTGCTTTTTTCGATGATTTAATAAAGTCTTCTCCAAAAATGACAGTTTAATTTTAGTTTTCTAATTTTTATGTTTTTATTTTACTAACGTCCATCTCAATTATCGTTACAAAGAATGATTAATAACATATCCACTAAATAAAATCTAAAAGTTAACAAACATAAGCCCAACATTCTAAAATGGAGCAGCTTTGAAAGTTCCTATATAATAAACTTCATCGCATTTAGAATAATATTTCATGTATCCTGCTTCAACAAGTCTCCTTAAGATCCAATCTATTCTACAGACAAGAGTAGAATTATCTGCAACTGTAAATGAGAGGTACCGTTCAAACAAATTTTATTTTGAAAAATGTACTAGTGTAGCTTTAGCTGTAAACAAATTAGCATTATTTTCAGACATAATACAAGCTAGCTTTATCTGTTCACCATTATTCAGATGTTCTATACACTCCGTAAAATAACGTACTGTATGAAAACGATTAAAAATTATTTTATTTGTTATAAATCTTTCATAAATTACACCTCCATAAATAGCTAATTTCGATATGATTAAATCTTCTTCTGAATTTTCTAAGTCTCTAATTAGTATAGTGATGTTTGGACTCAAAAAAATTTGCATGAAACAGTTCACCATAGATCCGCTATTAAGATACAGATGAATATTACTCTGTCTAATGATCTTCGTGGCACCTTACCAATTGGATGATACACAAATGTTCAGATGAATTCTAGAGCAGCTTCAAATATAGATAGTTTTAGAATGTATTTCAACAGACCACCACCTAATACTAGACAAATGAATACTATAGGTAGCCAAAGTTTGAAAGTATAATTAAATGTTATTTTGACATCTGAATTGTTAAAATTATTTGCTGTTATAGGATTTATATTATCTAAATACCAAATACAAATTTGTCAATTCTAAAAATGCGACATATGAGATTAAGTCATTAATACATCTACTTTCTCAAAAAACACACCTTTGTAAAAATCTTCCGGCAACCTCAATCATTTTTATATCCAAGATATTTATTTAGATTAATTAATTATTCATTATTTTTAATACTTTTCATTGCAGTGAATCTTCCGTCCAATATTTTTCAATAGAGGTAATTAAATTATATCTTATTTTAATTTTTACGCTGTAAATAATAGTATATTTTTGTATCAAAATTAAAATACAAATATTTTGCGATATCATATTAAGATTTCTAAATTTTCTTCATAATTACAATATTTTAAATTTACTGACAGGGTACTTTTTACTATTCATTATACTTTATTATCAAGCTAGTTGGCTAAACTTTTTACAAATTTGCATTTACGAGCTTCTTGAAGTCAATGAATTTTCTAAACTACAAACTCTTAAACTACTCTAATTTGTTCTAAAGAACTATTCACTAAAACTCATTTCCGCTCTTAAACAAGTATAAGCGCAATTGTATAGTATCCTAGGTTTATTAAATGAACGATAGTTTCAAGGTGAAGGGGACCATAATAATTCACGGATGGATCTATATTTAACTATTTAAATACTTTAATATATATTCGCGCATATTAATTTAAAAAAAATCTTAAAAGAAATACTTCGGCAAATTGCGCCGATATCCCAAATGCGTGTGGTCAACGTAAGTGACGACAACCAAGCGAGTGTGGTGGCGTGCGTCAAGGCGCCGTGGTGGCTTTTAGAACGGGGATATAAAGAAGAAAAGTATAGCAAAGGTACTTTGCTACTTCTCAGGGCTTTTATACACCGTAGATATTTTTTTATCACATATTCTTATTAAGTAAATTCTTTATTAGTTCTTATAAGATTAGATTTGCAGATAATTTAAATTTTATAGAAATATATGTTATAAATCTTCAGTGAGATAATAGTAATTTTAATATACAATTCAATTAAAACTATAAAAATGACTTCAGTCAAAAATCTAAATTTTTGGATACTCATAAAAGTTTGTGATATCTATAATTTTAATCAAATTTCAAAACCTTCAATACCTATTCAAAAACGCGTGCATCGCTATTTTCTGATTATATTATGTCACAGTTATTCTCAAATCCATTACTAAATTAAATATTTGTATTAAATATATGTATTTATAAAATATGAATAACTGCAATACGATATAAAATAAATATCCTACATGCCCGGTAACAGGCCGATTCATTTAATATTAATATAAAACGAGAAAATCTCTTAAGTCTGTTGTAGACGTTATTCCAAGGTAATTTTTATTGAAATACATAACGTACATTAAAAATTGAAATCCATATGATGATATAGATATTGTATAGATAGTACTAAGAGGTATTAAAATTTCCGATTTTTATTCAATATCGGTTTTACCCTAGTTTTCTATATAGTACTCCTGTGCATGAGTCGCTGGAGTCGGCTTGAGCTTGTATATAGGTTCAGCAAACTCGTTCTCTTAACCGGTTCGGTTCAGCTGAAACGAGCTAAACTCGAACCGAACCCTAAAGCTCGAGCTTTTACTAGTCATTTATTTTTTACAATATTCATATAACTTCAGCCTTTTAACTTTAATATCTTATCAACATCAAAGAGGTTCATAGTAAAAGAAAAGGGATCTGAGAAAAGAAAACAGAGCGTGGCCTTAAAAAATGTGGCCCTTGTGACCACAAGATTGAAAAAAACAGCTCCGAGAAGTCCCGTCCATAAATAAAAGTTTCAGAGACTTCATAATTTGGCTGTCTAAAGTGTCAGACATGAAGAGCACTTGGTCTGAAAAAGACGATCAAGGATTTAATAACGGTTCCAACAAAAATATATAAACTCGAAAAAAATTTCAAATTGTAAGATTTATATGAAACATAATGTATACAAACCTTTTCTTTAATAAGTAAATTTCAATTCTATTTTGTTCGCGTTTATACAAGCATTAATGTATTAAGTAATTATGATTTAACAGGCCAAGAACCTCGAGCAGCTCTCAGTATAGCGCAAAATTTCACATTGAAATTTGAGACGCAAGCGAGGCCGTTAGCCTGAATTTTCGCCCTCGCAAGCCGACTCAGCGTCTACGTACTCGTCGTCGTCGTCACTCTTTTTGCGCGCTCGATAATAACACTGTCTCCCACCCACTCGTGGAATAGTCCTCGACTATGGCGTTTACGTTTCACGCGCCAATTACGTCACCCGCTAAATTCAACCACGCGCATATATTCGATTGTCTTTGCGATAACGCCGCGACGAGCCTATAACCCGGGATTTCCTCGTTTTTTTCGCGCCAATTGCGACAAGTGTGCAGCTCAGGTGAAAGCCGCAACGGAAGTAGCTGACGAAGATAGAGGCGCGACTTGTTTGGGCGATCGGTCATCGGCGCGGTTCCCAGCGCGTTATCGATTGTCTGCTAGTTGAGCGTGATAAATGGGAATGAAATGTCATCGATAAATTTCAGTGCGTGCAGTTAGTCATTGATGTCGTTCCGAGAGTAAAATATTTGTGGCATTCCGAAAATTCTTTATTAATTCTGTTTGTAACTGAAGTCGACCTACGGGAGTGATAATTTTTTTGGTGGGACGTAAATTTTATATTTTGAATTTCGAGGTGTCTCTGGAGTGTAGGGAAGCATAAAATTGCATAATTAAGATAAAAGGGATATGTTAAAAGCTAAAAGATTTCGTGCTCCTCAGAGAGAAGCTTCGCAATGTTCATAGTGTAATTAAGTTTGTCGATTGCACTTTTAAAATATGATAAAGCTTTATATTTTTGGATTCTGGATCATCTCTGGGTCACCAAATTTGATAAAAGTTGCCCATTAAATTATCTTTCTTAAAAATGGAGGAAAACCACAGTGTTAAAATCTAATTTTAACTTACAGCAGCTTCGACACATCATTCAAAATTGCAACAGAACTGCTTTGATCCAGTACAAGCGAATTTCACATTTGTTAATATTATTAGAACCAAACTTAATATTAAGATTTATTAAAATCTGTCAAAGCTACGAATAAATAACATAAGTTTTATAACGTATCTCAAAAATAACTCAGCTTTAAACACTAAATACATAATTAGCTCCATATGCGTTTTTCTATTTATATAGAATAGATACCGATGGTAGTACACTCTTCTGGTTGGTCAGAACTTCATTATTAAGTTCATAGCATTAAAGAATTTCCAAAACTTACTCTTGGTTTTTTATACCGAGAAAAAGTCCTTAGTATTTATAAATTTACTAAGGAGCCGACTTCAGCGTCATTCATGAATGGCTATATCGCTACTCTTAAGTAATAGTACATTCCGATGATTTTTATTATTTTTTATGTTCATGAGAATACTAAAGTAAACAATCCATTTATAAAAAATTACTTTTTTTTTTATTTTGTTGACTATATATTCATTATCTGTTCGACTGAAAAATGGGCGTTCTTTAATTTTTTTTATTTGTATTTGTTGATTTGCTGATAAATCTAAATCAAGCTAACCTAATGTCCAGCCACTTGACCGTTATATAATCTAGTTTAGATACAAAATTGAATAAATCTTAATTAATGTTAAGTATGCTATATCTAGTTATTTAATGAGTTTTGTTGATTAATTTCACTTTATGGTTCTCTCTAAGTTTAGAAGATTGCACCTAATCTAGGAAATCTATTGGAAAAAACATTTAAGCTTTTAAGCAACGTTTCCATGAACTTTTCAATAACCGTAACATATTCCAAAATGGAAATCCTCATACTTCACTACGTGTCTAGCTATTTTTCCCACTGTTTATAGAATGACTTCTGAATTGTAGAATTCAATTCGTCATTCTCCTGAGAGGTATTTCGAAAGAACAATGAACAATCAGGAGAGAGATAGATAGAGAAGTGGAAGTGATTCACCGTCGCGTAGCAGAATTCCCAATTCTTATACAATCCGTTTAGATTTTTTGAACTATCTAAAAAAAACGCACGTACAAGTACAACGACGTTTACGATCTTAATGTCTGGCTCAACTTCTAAGAATACAGATTTTCGTAATCTAGGATAGTAAAATTAGTCAGCGCTTCAGGAAATTAAATAATTATAACGGAGAACGTCCTGTTTTAATGAAACTAAACGACACTGTCGATTATATAAATTGTAAGAGCTTAAAATTAATTAGGGTCAAGCGTTATTCAATTTCAAGATATTTATTATAAAAACTTATAAGAAGAAATATAAGAAATATAAGAAGAAAAGCACGTATGTTTAACTAAATTTTTACTTTAAAAGAGAAATTTATTTTTTATATACCGTTCTTATAAAATATAATGTAAGTACCTTTTAGAAATATTGCCTTTGTGTTATTACTATTGATGACATTTTTTTTGCATTTATCCTTTTGGAAATATACTTACACAAATTTGTTTTATTTACAAAAACAGTAAATTTGTTCTTTAAAAAAATTATTTTTTTATAATAAATTGAAACTGATTTTGAACAGCATATTTGGTAATAATAATATTTATTATTAAGTGATTAGCCTTTTACTTTAAAGAAAAACTTAATCATGTTTGTCCTTTTAAAAATTCGGAATCTTGAAGGCACCTTCTTTTCAAACTTTAATCTTTTGTTTATCGTTACCCTTATTATATTGGATCAAAAAAGGATGTTTGAAGATCCCCTATTACGTGATGCCACAAATGCAATTCAAACACCTCTCGAATATTTGCATGTATACATACAATCATATTATTCAAATATTTAAATTGAACTTTAGAATTGTTTAGAAAAACATAAGCATTCTAACTATTGTTTACTTATAAACAATTTTTTTTTTTAAATCTGAAACAGAAATATGTATGTTATTTTATTTTACAAAAATTTAATATTAGAAGAAAATTTTTATAAATTTTTACTATTTGTAACATATGTTATCATTTTTTTCGTATGTTTTTTGGATCAAATTAAAGAAATATCATGGTAAATCAGGGACAAGTTGCGGTTAATTTAGAAATTATAGGCTGCCATAAAAATTTATAGATAATCGCTATAATCGTCATAGTGAATCACTACAATTTTTACTGTAACCATAATTTTTAGGTTACCAGCCACTCGTTCCCGGTTTACCACGATATTAATACTAGTTCAAATAAGTATATTTATATCTTTTATTAATTGTTCATTCTTTTTTAAATTATCAGTCTTGCATAATTTGACATAGAAGTCACATTGTATAAAAATGAACAGTGCAATTTGCTGGAAAAGAATTCCTATTACAATGACTAATAATCGTCAACGACTATAAAATTTTTAAACTTTAACCTTCTGTAAGTCAAAAGTTTTTTGCTACTAAACAAAATTTTTTTACTCATAAATTGCCAACATATGCACAAAGTAAAAAACTAGGTACGATGATTTACATCGAAAAATAAAAATAAAAATCACGTAAATTAAGAAACCTACAGACATAGAAAAATGATAACAAAAAAATATTGTAAACACAATACTTTTCTTTAGTAGAGACATAATATTCTTTTTAAGGCAGCAGTATAATCACTACTATAATACTCATATAAATATCTTAATTACGGTACTCATTACAATCATAAAAACTTCAAAATATCCCAAGTCATAAAATACTACGTATGAAAACCATCGTAATGTGCGCACTTTTCTGGAGCACCGTAAATCTCGGGCGTCGAGAGCTTATTTTTAGGTCCAGCAAAACAATTTGACTCATCCTTCTAAACAAGCTTTACCGAGATCTGGGGAATATTGATAGAATGACGTCCAAAGCAATTTGGAACATCGACGCAGAGATCTGCGAAAAAAAAGGACGAATAATTTTTAAAGAATTACTGTTTCCGAGAAATCCAGCGCTCTCGTACTCTGAGTTAACGGCTTCTTAATGGTTCAAACACCCGACGCAATGCGTATTTCTCGTGACGTCAATTCTCCATGAGGCTGATTATAGCGACGTGTGCGGGTGTGAAAAAGCAATTGGTGAAAAACATCCGCGCATACTTGTACAAGCAACTTTCGAATATAGAGAAATTGGGGGAAACTTCCTTGTGTAAAACCCTATAATATTCGATTGACAATTCCTCGTTTTCTTTGGGGAAATCATTAGTATTGTCTATATTGTACAGATACGAAAAATTATTTTGATTTACGTAAACTTTTAAAATTAATATAATATAAATATTGATGTATTTTTGATACGGTTTATATCTATAAAGATGTAAAAACTAAAAAGTTCATCAAAATATAACTTATTCGATTTTTCTGAAAAATAACATTTATTTCTTTTTACCATTAAAATAATAGAAGTTATTTATTTTTGAACACATCGTTTTGTGTTTTACGACATAGTAACACAATTAGAGCACTTGTATTCAGTAACGATTGGGAATAAATTTAATTTATCTTATCGTGAGACCTCAAAGGTCTAATCAAGCCTTGATCAAGAGAACCCAGATTAGACAATTACATAGCAGAGGTACACTGTATAATCTCAATAGAACTTTACCTCTAATCAGACATCTGACATATAGAAAGACGTAAGTTATCATTTATTTAGATATTTTGAATAATCTCGAGTAAATGTAAGCAAAACGATAACTCTTAAAAGTCAAGAATTTATAAAATTTAGCAGAATAATGCTAATGGCATATTAATTTTTTTTCCTTTGAAAACATTAGTTATTTTAAAGATTTCATTCCATTTCCTTTTTTCTTTTTGAATAAAATATTTCAGATCCTTTATTTAAAACAGTTTGTTATTCATAAGTCAAATCTTTAATTTATAATGCACTGCTATTTTAATATTTATTACATTTTTTTAAACACAGCAAAAGAAACAAAAATTTAATCAATTAACCGTTTATTTGTTTTAATGGCAAGGACTCCTATGAAAACAAAACTAGACAAAAAGAAATTTCGTTTTTTCCTTTTGCATTTTTAAGTATTTTTTTAATATTAATTCTAGGTAAATTTTTTTTTTAAACTTGAACGAAGCTAACGTAATAAGATTATTAAAAAAATTATAGTAAACTTTAACAATAACGAGAAAAAACGAAACCAAAATGGTTTACCAGGAGACTGTCACACCTTCGGGTTTCAGATCATAATGAAACTTTGGGATATGTTTTTAGATGCCGAAAAATAAACGAAACCGTAGTTATACGGTCTACCTAACACTTCAGGAAACTGAAGTTATAGACGTTCGTAATCTAATTTTGCGGAAAATGTAAAAATAGAGGTTCTCCTCAAATTATGACTAATTTAGTCTAAAAACGTCATAATTAAATGTCCGATAATTAATATCAAAGTAGAGAACCAAAGTTATTCGTGTTTAATTAAGCAATATAAATCTATATTATAGTTAATAAGTGTATTTTTATTGTTCAATTTTAAACAAGCATAACTTTAGTTCTAATTACTAATTCTATATTCTGGAAACGGGAAATTGAAGCTTGATTTCTCTTCATTGATATTAGTTATTGGAAATTTATTTAGGACATTTTAAGACTAAATTAGTCACAACTTAAGGAGAACCTCTTATTTGACATTTTCCTCAAAATAAGACTACAAATGTCCGTAACTTGAATTTTCTGAAGCTTTAGACCGTATACTTAGCTACGGTTTCGTTTATTTTTTGGCACTTAAAAGCATATCCTAAAGTTTCATTAATATCTGATATCCGAAGGTGTGCTACATTCTCCTGCTTAGTTTTATTTCGTCAAAGTTCATGTAACATTATATATAAATTTAAATAAATTAGTTTAAACTCACAAAAAACTGATTTATAAAATTTCATTTAGCTCGATTTTTTAAAAAGATAATAATTCCCGCAATCTTACAATTTTGAAAGATAAAATTTTATCACTTTATTTCTTACATAACTTATTATTAATTGATATCACATGTATAATATTTTTCTATAATTTATTACTTCATTGTTATTAATATAATCACATAGATTTTTATTATTTCTTTTAGATTCTATACAATAATGTTTGATAGTCCTTCAATAAGATGGAACAATTTTATAATGAAGTTTTGTAAATGCCACTTACAATAAATATGTAATAAAAATATTTTAAACAATTATTAAATTAAAACAAACTCGTTGCATGCATGAAAATGTCAGTACTTTGGATAAAATTGCGTTTCCTTTATTTATTCGAGCGTAAGCGCACTGAATACGCATTTCTCATATTGATGCTGATAATATAGATAGGACACTGCTGTTGATAAGCATGATACGCAATTTTCTCTTTCAAAAGTTAAATTTTCTTTATTTTTTATATATTTGATGTTATTTATGATATTTGATGCTAAAACTTTATACAAATGTTAATACCAATATACCAAATATAAGTTCTTTTATATAATTTTATTTATTTAAGTTGAACTCAATACCGTTGAAAAAGTTTTTTCAAATTTGGATTTTCTTGCCTCAGTTCTTGAAATCGATATCTCTGTAACAGGGCTAAAAGCTCGTGACTCATGTCCCGGCGCTTAAATATGTACAGAGAGCCTATCGATCCACCTACACGAATCTCGAACAACTCGTCAAAAATAAACCACCACGGGTTTATTCTAGTTCATGAATACAAACATTCCACCTTAATTAAGGCGCACATTAAGTAGTCATAAAAAAACATTTATGGTTATCGACAAAATTGTAAATTATACATACAAAATGATTTGAAGAAGTAATGAAATCTTGAAATATGTATTTTCTTATTTTTTGAAAAAATAAACCAAACTTTTAATCATCTTTAGAAAAAATATTCAATGTGATAAAAGAAAAAGTTTTTACAAGATGGAAAATTGAAAATGTCGATTCTAGCGTGTCTTACCATATCCGTTCTGTAACTACTACGTTTAATTATATATCATGTCGAATTTCAACTTTTGTACAACGTTTCTTTTTATTTTGCTTTATAACCAATGAACCAAAGATTTTTTAATTTAATACTGTCATTAAAATTTTTTTTTAATTACTAATATGAAATATTCATATTTGCGTAAATGATGAAAATCTAGATTTTCCTTACGAAAAGCAAAACAATAACAACCACGGTAAATAATAAATCCTCGTAATATGTAAATTTTAATCGCCTTAAAAAATAAATTTTAGCATTTTAGTATAGTATTAAGAAATCCTCATGATAATGCCCGAGATAAAGCCAATAAAACCGAAGAAACTAATGGCTTCTCCATACTAAGCAATATTCTAATAGGGATATTGGGTATTCCCTTCAAAACCATCTAGAATACATTAGTCACTCATCTCTAGTATTAAGAACGATGATTTACAATTACTCGGCAAAAAGACAACAAAAGAAACGTAACACAGCCTGTCCATTCCGATCGTTACAGCCGCAACAGCTTAACCTCGTTACACATTTTTCTCGACAAACAAAACTTTTCTCACACTCCTCATAAATAAAGCATCCCACCTTAATTAGTCCCAAAGAAAAATCCTCTCCTCCCACCATCTCAAAAAAAAAATCGACCTTCCAATTTCCCCGACCGAGTTTCCCACCTCCGCACACACTTCCCGGAAAGCCTACCCAGACGACGAAAACGTCCTGTTCGCACGAGATTTCTGAAAAATCGGCGGCTCACGCGATTCCAGCCGCGGACTTCCTCACTCCGTTCCTAATATCCCGGCAGCTCCTAATGGCACCAACACGCATACACACACACACACACTTGGCGGCGCGCTCTCGGTATTATAGCTCGCTCGGCGCGCTAGGCGGCCCCGAGCGAGCGAGCGATAATAAAGTCGAAGGAGTCGCGAAGAAGGAGCCAGTGCGCCCGCGACCGCCGATCGGTCTGCACCGCGATCGCGCCTGTGTGTGTCTGTGTCTGTGCGTGTGTTCGTGTGCCTGTGACAGTGTCTTTATATATACCCAAAGTGCAGTGCTACACAGACGTGAGGCGATTTACGCAGGTTCTGTTATCGCTGTTCTTTCGGCTGATTTACGCCGAGCCCGGAGAGCTGGAATTCGCCGGCTTTCTTTTGTGCAGTGGCCGCACGGCTCGGCGAGTAAAAAAAATATATCGCGTGCCGCGCGCGCGCTCTGATAAGAAAAGGCCGGTGCGCGCGTGGGCGGAGGCGTATAGCACGCGTGTGCGTTACGTCGCGCGCAGGTGATTGAAACAAGAGAAGAAGACGGATGTACTAGCGCGCTGTTTTCCCTCCGAAGACGAGGAAGTTGGCTCGAAAAATATAAATAAAAAAAGGAGAGGAACGCTGGAATGATGTTCCTCGGTGATTCGAAGTAGAAAATCAAGAGTGCGGAAATTGTACGACGCCGGTAAACGCATTTTCGTCGCTATAGCAACGAGTGGCACTCGCGGGAAGACAAATTGAATTTGGCGCCGCCGTACTCGGATTACAGTTCGAGCATGATAAAAAGGTGAAGAGAAAGCAAGCGGAAGAGGAGCATAATGACACGTGGACCAAACTCGAGGATGTCGAGTCCTACCTAGTCCCCAGAACGATCGTCGCCTTTCTACTTGCCGAGCCGATTCTCGGCGCCCATCTCGGCGCCCATGACACTTGAGGCAAAAAGCAGCGGACCGCCTGTCGAGAGAACGAGCGCGAATTAAAGGATTCCGCGATACGGCGAGAAAAAGAGGCAACAAAATCCCGACGCGATGCCGGGATTCCCACTGGAAAGGCCCACCGAATAGCCGATACATATATACACCTATCGAGATTTCGTATATACGCAGGAGAGAAGGTGAAGAGGAAGAAGAGAGAGGGACCGGCTAAACGAGGATAAGAATCGCGATCGACGCGCGGCACGCATCAGAGAGCTATGTGGGGCCCATCGAGAAGCGCCTTCTGCCCGATCTTCTTGCTGGCATCCTTCGCCTGCTGCCTCGGGAACTCGGCTGTGCTTGAGGAGCCGGATAGCAGAGCTCCCACGATTCATGACATTAGTGTAAGTGATAACAATGCCTGCAGGTTGACGTTGGTTATTTTTAGATTTTTCGTTACGCGCTGCTGGTATGATGCTTTTTGGTAATGGAAGCGCGGAGGGTTGACTGGCGATCGATCAAGAGATGCTATGGTTTAGTTTGAGGAAAGTTTTCAGTTTGGTTGGCCGTGTGTAAGGTGAAGCTATTCTGCGGCTATCTCGTGATTGTTTTATACGCGAGGCAGCACGTGTTGAGCCAGATTCTTTCGCACTAAATATTTGTGTACACTGCGTGTATTTACAAACAGGTTTTGGCGGATTGACATTTTTTTCACTTTTTCTTGAGAGAAAAACAATTTTTTCTTCGTTTTAATTTACAAAATTTTTGTTACCTGAATTTCGAGGTTACATCGTGGTGCCGAAAATATATTGATTTCAATAAAGTAAGGCTTGTAGATTAGATACGATTACTAAATCCGGACTTCTACAATGTTTCGAATATCAATCATAGCGTCAGAAAAAATGTCGGTAAGATAAGCCGAGCGGAAGGTAATTTGAGACCAGATTTTTTCTCAAATATTTGTATTTTAACGAGGTGTTAACAGAGAGTCGACAGAATTTTCTTTTATTTCTTTATCGTTAATGTTGTAATCTACATGACGTAGCGCTGCGTTTCTTGTTGACGCACAAAATTCTTGCCGCTCCGGACAAATAAACATATACAACATAATTTATACAGGAAACTCACTTTTCCTTTTGGAATTTTCTCGCTCCGCTACTCGGAAAATCAAAGCCCCGTATAAAAATTCATGAAACCTTCTTATAAAAAAGCTCAAGCTCCTCTAATAAAAATTACCGCATTAAAAAAAAGCAATTCGACTCGCGCCTACAAATTCACGGCTAACCCGGCTATTTTTAACTTCATTATTTACATGAAGTGCACGTGAGTTTATAGTAGCGCGGAGAGGCAAGGTATTCCTCCGCGGTAATATTTTTAGAGTACGCCGCTAATATTGATTCGGTCATTCGTGCGCCGAGTTCATTCCCGGAATCTCTCGCGTTCCACGCTCGCTTTATACAGTAGCCTCGGCTCCCTTTTTTTTTCTCTCCTTCTTTTCTTCAATCTCATCGAGATCCCGGAGACGCGCAAATATTCCAGCTCGAAGACGAGTATCGGGAATGCCAAGCAGCTATCGAAATCTCGACGGAAAAGATAATAGCCGATAATGCGGGAAGATACGCCCTGGCGGGGCTAAATCAGCGCTGCTTCTAGATGATTAATTGCGTAATTGCGATACTGTCTCGGGACATTGTTGTAATTTTTTTTTATTACTCGCGTCGGGTCGATATGTCGGGTAGGTTTATCGCGATCTCCGCGTTTTATTCTTATTTTGCTTGGGGACTGAAGTGCAGTTTGTCAGATAAGACGTTCGTTGAAGGTATAGATCACGTTGGCGCGAAATATAGTAATGTGTATAGCTTATTACTTATTGTGAAGAGTGTCTATGTACGTGTTATCAATATGTGGAGTAAAAATAGTAAAAGACATAAGCTTAGGCGGTATATTGATTTTCATAGGAGTGAGTTTATACGACGATGCATGACATAACATGCGGACGGCTGAAAGCTACCAATAAATTTACATCATGACGCTGTTTACAATTTGAATGTGGATGGCCAAACCCTCAAATTAATTAGTGGTTTGAATTTTGTAAATAAGACTGAAAAAATTAGGTTGCATGGGACATTTGCATTAAATTATGGGATATAGATTAAATATTCTTGTAAAAATCATAGTCGATTGATATTAATTAAAAATTGTTTATATTTTATAAATAATTATAAGCTGAAAACTAATAACTTAAACTATGCTCTATACAGCGTATTATATAAATTATAGTAAAAATCTTTTTATTATTTTACTATGTACAATTAATTAAATTTTATAATGAAATACAAAATAATTTACTCTTCATCAAAGAAGGCTTCAGTTAAAAAAAAGTGTGGAATGCCTGTGATTGGGCTCTTCTTCAGTGAATCTTTCCTTATTAAACCGTAGTAAACGAGCATGTACAAGTTAATAATAGAGCTTGTTGGGATACTTGGATGCTCTTCTCGTACATTGTTAGTTTTACTTTGATTAAGTGAATACATTCCTGAAATTGTTTTGCTTTTAATTCGGTTTTTTACACTCAAATTTTTTTAACTTTTTAATAATAAATCTATACAGATTATTTTAAATATTAAAATTCAAATATACAAGAATATATTTTATTAAAAAATTTTTATTTAAAAATCCTTGTTTTTTATACAAAACGTGGAAATCCAATTTTTCATATAATTTTTCATTTTTAAGAAAATATATGAACGCGTTGTTATTAAAAATTGAAAAGTAATTGCGTAATCCTACACTCTCATTTAGAAGCAGATTTGAACTTTTTTTCTATTGATTTAATTATTGCTAAAAAATTAGCAATTATCTAAGAAAAATATCTATAATTAATCATCTACATAAAAAATGAGAAAGTCTTTTATTTAATCTTATAATTTTTCACTTATCTTCGAAATTCACGCGATTTCTCAATTATCGTCATAATGATGTAGTAGTACGAATAAATCTCACCGCGATTTCAAACGCTAATAGGTAAGCAAACTTCTGCAAGTTGAAGTGTTCGATAATGGAGATAAAGTTGCATAAAGAAACTGATAATTGCGAAATGTTTAATATTCATGAAAAAAAGCGGAAGCTTAAAAACTGTCGTTCTTCGATAACTAAATACAACAAACCATAAAGTAACGAATGTACAACATGGAAAAAATGAAAAATAAATTATTATAATTTTTTTCTACAAAAACAATAAAAAAACCGTTGTAATAAAGACTATTCTTCTTGAAATATATTAAAAATAAAAATTATGCAGTAGCTTTCAAGTGAAGAAGGCTCTATGTAAGTACTTACTGAGCACCTTTCATCGAGTGTTTCTGGTCTGTCGTATTTACAATTGAAATGTTTATTTCAGTAAGATCTGTCTTTATGCATACTATAGAATTTCTCGGAATTTATTTTTTATAAGAAAAAATCTAATATGTAAATAAGAAATAACTCATGAAACATGTAAATATTTCCAAGTACAACAAATAGAAAGTACAGACTGCTTTGTAAAAATTGTTAAAAATTTATAAAATAAAAATTTTTTGATAACGTTAATAAAGTCATCTTTAATTCATTAGCAAATAACAAAGCTGACATTTAGTAACAAGTGAGATTAGAAGTTAGTTCTAGGAATCAAAAATTTGGTTCAAAGTACTATTTGCAGAACAGTTGCCTACTAGCCTTTATATGATTTCAGGAAGTTGCACAATGCAGAAGCGAATTAGCTCTCCGTAGAGAGGAACTTTGAGTTAACAACTTCAACTAGAAGGCTTCATATTTCATACTTAGTAAAAAATTAAAATAATAACTTGAAAATAAAAAACAAAGAAATATAACTATTCTTTGAAATGTTACTTGGTTTTTACAAGTATTTTAAGACAGTTCTCGAAATACGTTTCTTAAAAACATTTTCTGTAATTATAATAATAAAGACTAGATTACCAAGTTGATATTCGCTTCAGTAATTCTTGGGCATTTCTCATTAAATGTTGAAATCTAACAATTGGAAAATATTGCAAGCAATGATAAACCTCAATTTATCAATTAATAGAAACGTACAAAAGGACACAACATCTGGCGTACCTAACTGTTAAAAAGCAATTCATTTTTATCTGTATACAGACCGAGGTCGTAATATTTTTCCAAATAAAGTCTTTTAATATTAGTGCATAAGATTTTAAATATAAACATTAGGGACAAAAATTATACACTATAATTTAAAGGAAAATTAAAGTTAAAAACTGAAATAATACGAGTATCAAAATAAAATCTGCGATTATATCTTTTTCTTTATTTCGTGCTTTTCATTTTGTATTTAATTTTTTAATATTGGAATATGTACATTTTTCATCAAATATAAAAGCGAAAATGCTGTATTTAAAAGAATTTCATCAAATTTTATATTAAAATGCATAAAATTTTTGTCTTCTCGAACCGAAACATTATTTGAATAATCAATTTTTAAGTTGACCCATTTAGAAAATATCTTACCTCTAAAAATTTCATGGACAATAAATTCATTTTATGATCTAACATATACTGCACATATCGTCTGACAAAAGCCCGTACTTTTTCTACTTCCCGAATAAATTTTGAAGCCATACACTACCATTTATTTTTTGCTACCTGACATTATCAGTACTAACTTTTACTCTAAGGCTTTTTTGTGATGTAAAGAAAATATATAATAGTACCAAAGGTTTCATTATATATGCAAGGACTTTTTTTAAATGAGATCTAGAATTTTAAACAAGTATAATTTTAAAATCTAGAATGCGTTTTAAAAGTTTCTATTTTGAATATTTTATGAAAAATATTTTGAAAGAAATACATCATCTTGCCCATATAAAATAATTTCAAATTTCGGAATATTTCCAAATTGAAAATAATCAAAATTTTCTACGATAATAATAGAATAGCTAAAGAAATAGCATTTTTAATAACATATCTTTAAAAAAAAACTTTTGTTTTATTTATTCATAAGAATTTTTTTATATTATAAAAATATATCCATATATATTTTTTGATTATATTTTCTAACTGAGAAACTAGAAGTATCTGCAACATTTGACAAGTAAATATTCTCACAAAATTTATTCCGAATACAAAAGAAATATTTTTGTTTTACTTTTATATTTATCTTATAAAATAATTTTGAAATAAAAGTGGTGTATAGCTTCTATAAATAAAAAATTATAAATAAAAGAACAAATATACGTTTATTTAATAAAACTTCTCTTTGTAACAGTGCTATACTTACAAGAATTATAACAATATCATGATACCAAAAAAGAGAACTTTCAACATATTTCATAACCGCGAAGCAAAAAATTATATGTTTCAGAACTTCACTTTAATTCCCCACGAGTACATCGACCAGCCCGTGGTGAGCAAGTGCTGCAAGCTCAATGAGATTTTAATGAAACGCAGCGGGGATGCGTACGCAACGTGCGTCCAATTGAATTCGACCAAAATATTTTCGCCCAACTTCCATGATTTCAACAGAACTGGCTTTTTGGATCGAGGCAGAGAGCACGAGGAATTCGTTGCAATCATCGGCGACCCCTGCCATAGAAGGTAATCATTTTCTTGCCTCTATAGAATTTCTCGTTCTCGCGCTCGTAAACATATATTTTTTATAGCTAGTTCGTACGTGTCCTACAGCGTAGTTCGCGTTCGCGTTATTCATTATATTTTTATCGCTCGCCTTTTTCTCTTATCAGCACCTTGCGGAGCATCATCGATATCTCGCCGATAGGCATTTCAAGGGCGCTTTTTGGCTTCGCAGCTCGTTATTATTTTATTACTTCTCAAATTTTTTTATCTTTCTGCAACAAAATATTACTTTTTCGTCATTCAAATAACACTTCAAATGAATTACTTCAAATTTATCACTTCAAATGCTTGAATAAAAGCAGATTTAATGATTTCAAATATCACTGATGAAACGAATACATATTTCACAAAACTCTATCACTAAAGGTAAGGCATAGACGTTTCAAATTCGAATTATCTGTAGAACGGGGAAGAGACGTGGCTATAGCATTACCTTCGATCGTCTATACATTTTCCCGTATAGACGATCCATAGAGGTCAGAAACTTAATAATAACCGTGAATTAGACCGCAGATATCGTTTTCAACTTGTGGTATTACTCCGAGTTCAACGGTAGAAAATTCTTAGAAAATCAATGATCTATTGCTGTCACCAAGCATTTGAAATGACTTTTTACACTGTCGTATTTTTTCTATGAGAAAACTTTCTTTAGTACTTATACCGTATTTATTTAAGAAATTTAATTTTTTTTTTAAATATTAAAACAGTTTTTATTATATTAAATATTTTGCAAGAAAATGATTTAAGTTTTAGCCATATACAAAGAACCAAATTTAAAAATCAACATTCTAACCTTAAATCCTTCGCGTACTGCATTCTTATACTTTCAAAACATTTGTAATAATAATATTTGTTTAACCCATTGACGTCACTAAGCTAGCAAATGACTTTAACGAGTTAATAAATCTATAACATAAAATTCGAGTTCTACTAAAAACATTGTCAATGAAACTTTCCATTTCACCCCCAACTACTGTTTACATTTTTCCAAGATACTTTTATTAACAAAAATCATCAAAAAAGAAGAGCCTCCACTTAATTATATCACTACCCAAGATTAACCTCCCATTCAATATGGCTATACCCCCATAGCCGCTCGGGGGGAGAGTCATTCATATAACTTTAGCCAGCAAGGGAGGCGCGCTAAAGATCTAAGTGACGCAACGTATGATTTACGGCAGGTACATGCTCGAGCCGGAAGAGAACTTCGACGACGAGTACTACCTACTCAGGAATGGATCAATCTTTCAGCCAAACTCGACGTACAAGCCGGTCATGCTCATGCCGGGTGTTGACTACTGCATGGAATCAACCCCGCAGAGGGACTACAGGGTTTTTGTCTGTTTCCTCAATGGTAAATATTCTTGGATAATGTTTATTTTTTATTGTGAGGATAAAAAGCTTTGTAGACTTTAGTGATTTTGGGGATGCTATTACTGTCCAAATAGAATTATAAAGTTGATGTTAACAAAGATCATTCAATAATTTTCTTTTTTAATAACTATTAATTTTATCTATTCTGAGCGAAATTTTATTGCAGTTTTTAATGTATAGTTTCTATACATTTATATAGATAAACGGTTCATAGAATGCAAGTAAATGTTCATCAGAATTGCACTAGAATTATGTAAGCTATTATAAACACTTTACAAGAAACTTGCTCTAGTTAAGGGATAGCCTTTCAAAGTCATAGTATTACGTAAACTAACATACAATAGACACTGCCCAGAAAAGAAATAATTTAGGCAAGAGCAGCTTTTGCCCTACATCCTATAGCTGTTTGTAGTCAACTGTTTGGTAGGGCAACTCGTATTAAGGCCTTGAGCCTTAGAGGAGAATGTTTTTTAACTATACGACAATATTGCAACAAACTTAGGATAGCTATCAAAAATAACCCAAGAAATTTATGGTACTAATTTAGTTGTTTGTATATTTTATTTTCTAAATTTATAGTATTATTTTATTTCAAATTTATAAATGAATTGGGCCAGGTTTTAATGTGCATGGGACTCTTCTTCTTTTCCTTGTTCGTGAAAGCATCAGCAAATTTATTCGAGTGCTCAGCCCAAAACCAGTCTACTATAAAAACTGCACGTTATTGTGACATAGCCACGATCGGAATTCAAAACTTATTCAATGCTAGCTCTAACTTAGTCGCTGAAAATCATCTTTTTTTAACGATTATTTTCTGTACGATCAGAGGACATTGTCGGTGCTACCTAGATTCTAATAATTCGGTAGCATCTTCAACCCTTTGATCGTAGTCAAAAGACGTTTTTGTCACTGTCTTGCACTGCGACTTGACTGCCTTGTATTCTGTGGATCATAATAGATTTTAAAACATCATCCATCTCCTATTACAAATTAATTTTTCTTTTTTTTTTGTTATTAATTACAAAATGATTTAGGATTTCATAGTAAATACATTTTCATAATGAAATTTTAAAAATTTTATTTTAAGTTTGTTCCAGACATTTTTAATATTTTATTTCATTACTTATTAAGGTTTACGTTAATATTTTAAAAATTATTTAGCATGCAATTAACTATTTTTTTGTTTTCAATACATTTAACAATTACAATTTTACTTCAATAATATATACACATAACAAATAAGCAGGTTAAACACGAAAACTGATAATATGAATTAAGAATCAATCAACATAAAGTTTCTTCTTTATCATTTATAAACATTTTCTATCTCACGCCTTATTTTTCTTTATAATCTGAAGTCACTTTGGCCTAAAACTGACTCTGTTAACGTATTTGATCTCATTTATTGAGATGCCTTAGCTGTACTTAAAAATACCCTCCAATTTTTCATTATTTTCTTTAAACGAATAATAAAACAGTTGTATTTTAAATTCAAAAATTGATTTAAATGACAATGAATTTATTAAAAAAGTTTGCGAATAATTTGTCCAAAAATGGATTTATTCCCTTAGCTCCGGTGCTCTATCTCTATATTTAACAACTTTTCGGTAACTCTACAAATTTCATTGAAAGTATTTTCTACCTTTCCAACTGCAATTATCTTGGGAAACCAGAGAATTATTTTGTATTTTTCATGTAATAAAATAAAATAGTTCCTCTAAAAGATCGGAATTATCTCGATGCAAAACGATAATATTTTATATATTGTTGTAGGGCAAACTACCCGTAAAAGTCCACAAATCTCATCATCAGAGCATCCAGACCAAAGTAACTTCAGGTGATGAAGAAACATAAGAAACACTATGGAAAATGCTTATGAATGATTAAGAAAAAATTTTATGTTTATTCTTAATTGATTTTATTAATTTTTATAGTTAGTATGACTATTCGTTATGATATAAAATTATTCAGAATAATTGTAATCACCAAATGTATTGAAAATGAAAAGTTAATAAATGCTTATTAAATATTTTTTAAAACGTTTAAATATATCTTAGTAATTAATAAAATAAAATAAAATGCATTTCAGCTGTAATAAAACCTGCAGTACAGTGTATACATGAGATAAAAGAGGGTCTTAGTAAATCTCTTAACTACTCCCCAATGATTGTATGCCTGCTGTGATTCTGTTGTATAGAAACTGCTTGTATCTTTTGTAATTTTGTCTCAATATTGACGCATACAGGCGTTTACAAGTGTAACTCTTGACTGCCCCTATTTGTCACAAGTCTGCTACAATTTACTCCAGAAAAGTACAGAAGTAGATCACGCATTGTATACGCTTTCAAATGTGTAGATGACCATGCTTCCAATTCATACAAATAAAAAAGTTTTATACCTCTGAGAAATAGAGTATAATAAGGTTTTAACAGATGTTTTCTAATAGAATAAGACATTGAATTTTTTTTTAATAAAATGTATAGTTTTAGAAATTTCTATTTAATCCACAATAAATCTATGACTATTTTGTCAAAGTATCGTTGCTGCAATAATTTCATTTATGATTGGCTCTTTCAGAATTGAATTGATTGCATTGAGATGCTTTGCTAAAATGACATTTGGAGGTTTATTTATTATAATTCTCGATATATGCAAATACTATAAATTTTATATATGTATTTTAAAATTAAAAAAAAAAATCAAATTGTGATAAATTAAAAAAAATTCCGTTTTCTTGTTAAAAGCATGTTTGTTCAAAAAACATATTATTCGAGCTTAAAAACTTATCTATATATTAAACTTCAAGCTAAATTTTTTTAGAAATTACGTAAGTTTAGGCATTTACTATTTATACAACATATTTACATTAATTAAATATAGGTTGTTATTTTTTTTTAATTTATGGCTAAAAACTCTAAAAAGGATTCTTTAGAACAAATAAATCAGATAAAAAGAATCGAAAACAAGGTCGACCATTTTGTCTCCAATTATGTATACTCAGCAAAGATTCTCAGCTTTCGAAAAAAATTTTGATCTAAAAAAAACTAATTTGGTATGGTCAACTTTTTTTCACTGCCTTAGTTACTGTTCCTTATTTAATATGTACGTTAAGTCAGAGATTAAAATCAGATAGATTTCTACACGATTAATTTCTATTCTGGTAGCTTCTTACGTAACATTATTTTCCGAATATGCAAAATTTAACTAAAAATGTAGAGCAATAAAAATTTATAGTAAAAAGATAGATTCACCAAACTTCTTTCCTTGCATTTTATAAGTATATATAAATTATTGAAAAATAGCTTATATTTATAATAATAAAAGTCTAAAGACGCAGAAAATATTATGCATGTATAAAATAAAAAGCAATTTTTTAAGCTATTATTAAAAATGATATTTATTTTTAGATAAATCACACTCATAAAATAATTGTCAATATAATATTAATAGTTTCTCTAAATGATTCTCGCATACCATACTTATTCATATTTTTTTATGGTCCTTTTTTTATTCAAGTGTTATTGTCTATACATAATTTAATAAAAAACTAACTCACTTTTTAACGAATTTAATTTCCTTTTAGTTTACAGAATACTTTATTTTATCGGTATCTTTACATTCATGCAAAAATATTTGATTTTAGTTTTATAAAATTTTAACACTATTTAAAAATAGAAAACAATACGAAATTAAAATATATACAGCATTATTTCCTATATTTTTTAATGTATTTTCTGAAATTCGAATTAATTATTCGGGAACCCTTATACACAAAACACCAAAAATTCTTAAAAAATCTTCCCATCGAAAAAGCATCCAAAGCATCAAAAACACTCATCCTCAAAATCAAATTTCCACTCCCAACCCTCCACAATTACAACAACTCCATTTTACCATCCACCGAAAGCCTCTCAAAAATCCGGCATTAATTCAACCCCCGAACCAACCAAACCCAAAACCCGATAGCCAATACCTCTCCACAAACGCTTTCCACATTTTTCCTCTTCTCCCCGAATTTCCGCAACGATAAGAACTCGCCCGACTACCCGCTTGTTAGACACCATAGCTAACTGAAATTACCCGTCGTCTCTCGTTCCCTAGCAAATCCCTCGTCCTGTGCACATGTACACGTTTCCTCGCGAAAATCCGCCCTGACATCGGCTTATTTTTGCGCAACAACAACTTTACCTTTGAGCGCGCTTTCCACGCTGGAATAAAATATATGTAAAATTGCGCGACGACAGCTTGTAGCCGCGGGGAGATTGAGAGGGCACAATGGGGGTGCGTCAATGGCGAAAGTTTTTGAAATAAACGCGACGATACGAGTGCCGAAATGTTCCGACGCTTGTCGGGACGAAAAGTTTGCCGATGCGCGCACGGTAATGGTTTTTTTATTACGTCAAATGTGACGTTCTCCGGTTCATCGTCGGCGCCCAGGCGAACGCTTCGATTATGACATTTTATAAAGAGTTTAATAAAATCGGGTGTCGCTTGTTGGGTTTGACTGCTGGTTTGAGTATTGATGCGCGATTTGAGGAATAAATCAATTTGATGTATTTTTATAATATTAGTTTAATAAAAATAACAATAGAGTTTTATATAAGTATCATAAAAAGTTTGGTTAAGGCTGCTTACGTTTTCATATTAATGTTTTATCTTTGCAAAAGCTTTGAGAAATACAAACACGGCAGAGGGATTACAGTAAGCAGTACTTGAGCGGGAAAAACTACTTTAAGAAGAAGCTTAAGGGATTGCAAACGCTGAAAGCCTTCGAATGAAATAAAAGTTATTTTAAATAAAAAAAATACAAATAAATGTAAAGATTATGAAATACTAATTGACTTTTATAAAAGTTCCGGTTATTTATTCAGAAACTTCAATTATTCAAACGAAGTTTTTCTTCAAAGTTAAAGGAGACGCTCTGCAATAATGCGACATTAAAGCAGTGATTAATTGCTCTTTACCTTAATAGAACACCACATTCTTTTTAGAACTGCACACAAATCAACTAGAAATATCGTTGACATATGAAAACGTGATAGTCATTAGTCATATTTTCTAATATGGTAGTCTAGCTCTATGTGACAAGAGACAAGTAACGAATAATCTTACTCTCAGAACGCTCATGATTTCTCAGCAATCCGTTGTTTGCTTATTTCATTACGAGAAAATCTAATTGCGCAACTGCACAAACACAAAATCAATTGTAAATGCAAAAATTATAAGTAAAATCCTCAAAACTAAAAGCAATAGTTCCCGCCTCATAAGTGCAAACGAGTACGTTTCAAGAAATCTAATACTCAATTAAAATTCTCTCCTGTTAGATAATTAACCAGAATCTGGCCAGATATGCTAAACTAAATATGACTTCTAAAAAGCTTCTGGTTAATTTTCTATCATTATCTCAGCAAAACGAAAAAAGAGCCGTTACCCAGTCAACCAATCGTATTTAAATCGAGCCATTAAACCCAATCGATCTCCTCTCTCCTCCTCTCCCAAACCAGCACCACATCCTCAGCAAAAAAGAAAAGAAAAGAAAAAATGACCTCATCAAAGCCAAATTCTAAAGCATAACGAGACTCACATATCTCATTCCCTCTTACACAGATACGGAGACAGCCGGTGCCAACAGGGACTCTCTGATCACGTTCTACGCGTGCGGTCTGCTGATCTCGGTGCCGTTCCTGCTCCTCACCATAATCGCCTACGCGATCACGCCCCGGCTCATGGACGTCCACGGCAAAGCTTTGTGCCATTACTGCGGCTGTCTTGCCGTAGCCTTCGCCACGCTCGCCCTCGTCCAGCTAGCCAGCTCCTACACGTCCGACGAGATTTGCATCTCCATAGGTAAGACGCCAAAGCTATACACACCCCCGATGATAAATCCAGTTTGCCAAATTTCACCCGCAGCTCTGTACTCTTAACGAGAGAGAGGGGTAATTGCCAAGTCCCGGCCTCGCTTTTTTTTCGCACGTGCGAGGAGACCTTTTGTAGTCAGGGTACGTGCGTTCGAGTCCGGGGCTAATTTTAGCCGACAATTTTCGCCAGGGACGAGGGAAAGTGCTTCTTTCTTCTTTTATGCTTTCATTGCTGCTCTAAAGGCACGCGCGCGCCTAGTGTAGAGGCTCGTTAGGTGATTTTTCCCTTCGAACGTTATGCGCGTTGATTGTTTTAGGCGGCGAGAATTTTAAGAAGGACGAGCTGAATTGCCGCCTGCTTATAGGGCTGCAAAGTTTTAGAGGCCTGTAATTTCGATCCTTTTGATTTTATGTACCGCGGGGGGTTGCGTTTTACACTTGTACTTTTTTTTTTATCTGTCGGACTTTTGTCTTTGTGCCGCGGAGCGGGAGCGAGTTTTTATTACGCTTTCATGCAAATTTATTTAAAAGCGCTTGGTAAAATATGTAACAGGGATGATCGCGGCTAACGGACTTTTTTCTTCTTTGCTTTACAAGATTGTGTATGAAGGCAATTATCGCCTGCGAACAAGAATAAAAAACTTATTACAGCTTCGTTGTTCAAGCTATCTTTTTACACTGTCTGAACATTTTTTTGAATAAAGGAAAATCTAGTTGCGCCGGGCACTGATATTTAAAAGAATCAAGCTTTTTTCTAAGAAAAAAGTTTACGGTCCAGTAAAATTCCGTAAATTATTATTAAATTTTCTCTTTTAATAAAAAAGCGAAACTTTTTTAATCTTATATGTACATATTTTACATCCCGACTGCAAGCGCGCACTTTACGAGTCAATTTTTCAAACTACAATTTTCCACGGTACCTATATACGGCTAGCGAAATAAAATTTTAAAAAAGCTCCGCGAGCTAAAAGTCTAGTCGAGCTTTTTATCGGAAAAATAATACCCCTCGCAAATTTAACTCTTCACAAAGCGTCCCAATAAATAACCAATCCTCACTTTACTATTTAACCCCAACAACGCTCACACCAATTACATCGCCGAGCGCTCAGCCACTATCCCCATCCCTAATTAACAATCGTGCCTAGCGTACAAAACAAAAGACTCACTCTCCAACCCATCCGCTCATCGGTCCATAAGCAGAAGCGTAAAATCGAAATCGGGCTTCTCGCACAGCCGTCCCGTATAATCGCCTCTCTCTCTCTCCGCTTTTCCGTAATCTCCCCCGCAGCTCGCACGACCGCTATGGAAATGACGTCGAATCTAAGACAATTTCGGCCGCTCGTCTAACTAAAAGCCTTGAGAGAGCAAGCGCGCGTCGGGGACAAAAGCTAAAAGCCTTTGGGGCCGCGCGCGATCGCATTTCCGGAAGCGAATTACCCTCCCTCGCTCTGGCCCTAATCTCGTCCTCTCGTCGCTCTCCATGCGTGTGTGCAAGTCGACGCCCTGGCGTGCGACACGCGATCTCGACTTTGTCCTTTCCTCTCGATATATCGGAGGGCTGCCTTCTAAGAGAGGGCGACGGGAAAGGACAGTAAAAAGAAGGTAAATGCCGGGCTAATTAAACGGAGGGGCTGCCGGAGAGCCGAGGAGTCCCGCCTTTAATGAGAAAAAAGCGCTTGCATTATTTATGCCGGGAGTAGAGGAGAGACAGAGCTGTGTAAAAATTGTAGGGAGACGCCTTGGCGATCTGGCGGGCGGCGGGATTTTTTTTATGGGCGCTGGCTGGGAGTGCTGTGTGTGTTTTGATTTCGTTGATTTTTTTATGAGGTGGTTGATGATCCTTAGGAATTTAGAGGTAGGACAAACGGTGAGCGTTTGAAATTGATTACTAGGATAAAATGAAATTTTAATGAGCGGCTTTCGAAGAAAATAGAAGCACGTAATTTCTGGAGATTTTAATAAGTTAGACGTAATTGGATTTGGAAAAGTCGTTTGGAAATAGTAGACTTTACGTATTCAAATGCTTAATTATTGCAAACTCTCGTATATTGCACGAATTGAGAAAAATTAGCTATTCCAAAGATAAAGTCACTTTATTTCAACTATTTAAATTCTTCACGCAAAGGGATTCCTGGAATTGCTTGAGTAAGAAAAGATATTATATTTTTTGTAATTTCGTGTTTTACAACTTCTTCAAGGACTTTGCACTAGCCTTTGAAGAAATTAAAAGAAAAAAATATATTAAATTTTCCTTCCACTTGGTTTGGTTTGCGAAATCAAACGTTAGAGTTAAATGAAATTCTTCAATTAAATTTATATATATATTTTTTACATTTCTAAAATGTATACTATATCAAACTCAAACAGAACCCAGTATTGATTTCAAACGCATTAAACCGTGAACAACTAAAATTTTAATTGACCCAAAGTAATTACCTCAGCCAGCTCGTTACCTTCAAGACGAAAATCACCCGGAGCAACGTGAAAAATCAGCCATCTATATATAAATTACGATTTGATTGATCAAGACTAGAGCTATAATCGGCTTAAAGCATTTCCCAATCTCAGCTACCTCTCTCGGGCAAAGCTATCACGAAAACCTCCGATCCGGCAATTTTTTCTCTCCCGCGTCCTCCAATTACGGCTTATTATCACTGATTAGATTAAAAACTCCAACGCGCAGCATTGACTTAATTCAGCGACCCACATTTTTCATTACCAGCGCGAAGAAAAGTCATGAGAAAACTTTCAATTCTCACCCGCAGTCACACGCAAAAATAACCCAAGAAAAATGACAAAAAAATAACATATCCTCTCTCACATGTCCTCAGCTTTCATCATCCAGTTCTCGTTCGTCGCCTGCTTCTTCTGGCTGAACGTGATGTGCATCGAGACTTACCTGCTGGTGCGCCGTCACGTAGAGCGAGGCAGCAGCAGCAGCAGCAGCAGCAGTCCAAGGATCGAGCCTAAGCGACTCTTCTTTTATTACTCCCTGTGGGCCTGGGGACCGCCGGCTCTGCTCATCCTCGTCTCCATCGTCATGGATCTCAGTCCCACGATACCGATGAACTACGTCAAGCCCAACTTCGGTACGGCTAGCTGTTGGTTCCGTTGTAAGTTTTAATAGGCCGTGTTTTTTATTTCAGCGCTTGGCTTTTTTTACGAAGGGATAGAGTTTTACGCACCTTTGTAGGATGATGACCGAGGATGGAATATTGTGCGTGCCCAGCAACAAGTGTGTAAGGTTGCATGCGAGCTTTGGAGACGATTGCTTTGCTGGGTTGAGGATGGGGAGAATGGTTGTGATGGGTTTTTTGCTTTATTGATGTTTGTAGATTGGTATGGGCATGTGGATGTTATAATTTATGCTTTTTGTTTACTAACCCGCGAATGGATTGTCTTGAATTTTGGTTGGTTTTTATTTTAGTGTAAAGTTAGGTTAAATTGTTTAGTAATGATGTTGTAAAACAAAAGACAAATTACAAGCTTATGTAGGGTTTAAGAAATTAAACTTTGTATAATGTCTAATACAACTTTTAAAACTACAATTTTTGTAGTTTTTAAAAGTGTTTTATATAAAATACAAAAAAATAAATTTTAAATTAAAATGTGGTCGTAAATATGTATAGCTTCTTGGCGTAGTTTGTAGTTCCACTTTTTATGTTTTCGAGAATCGAGATTTTAATTTTTAACGTTTAAACGTGCGTCCGAAATTGGAAAAAAGAGTTAAAATCTAAAACTTAGTTAATTTATTACACTTATACGAATATAATCATGGCTATAACTTTTAGAGATAGTCGTTTTTTTGCTGCAAACTAGTAAAATATATACATATGGTCAAAAAACGTTCGGAAACTGGATTGAAAGTGGACTTATTATCTCCGTCGGTTTTCGTTGTTAGTTATTCATCTAAATAATAATAAAGATGTGTTAAAAGTAGCTATTATCAACAAATTATAATAATTATTTAATTCTACTATATTTGTCGTATAAATAAATAAAAGTAACAAAATTTTGGTTATTAAATATAAATTTAAAAACCTTGTTAATTAAGTTTTAAGAAATTTAAACTATTCAAATAATTTAATTAAATTAAAAATTTTAAAATTGTTTTTCTAATACTTATTGTCATAACGTATTAGAAATGTTACTGAAACAAAACAGCTATAAACTCTTATTTGCAATCTTTAAAAGTCTTTAATGTCTTTT
Organism: Eupelmus urozonus; assembly: GCA_900480035.1. Lineage (NCBI taxonomy): Eukaryota > Metazoa > Arthropoda > Insecta > Hymenoptera > Eupelmidae > Eupelmus > Eupelmus urozonus. The sequence goes on along the minus strand of UELX01000338.1, from coordinate 25,925 downwards.
GTAAAATGACTTTTTTAGGTTTGTTATCAACAGTGATTCAGTATTCGATAATGTTTAGTAATGCATGAGCAACTTTTCTAAACTTGAAACTTTAAAAACATCGCGAGTCAGCTTCCAAGATTTTTCATTTCAAAAAGGACAGTATTTAAAATAGTTTTTAAAATAAAATATATTTTTTTTTCTATATTGAAATAATCGTACATATTTAAAATAATGAAACTTTCATCTATTGTACGAGTAAATATATTTAATTTATTGGATGTATTAAAATATAATGTCGTATTCTATTTAAATTAAATACACGTATAATATTTTTCCAATAATAATTACTTTATTCATAAAAAAATTAATTTTTTTTAAAAAAATCTTCAAATTGCCGAACAATAGGAGATAAAAAAACTATTGATTTTATTATATTTTATCATTAATTTCATAGTTAAAAATAAATATATTTAAATATTTTTAAAAAGTTCAATTAATGAACTAAAAGCAGTTCTTTTAACCTTATCGCAACTCATTCCATTCTTGTGCTCCCTTTTCTTCTCTATCTTTTTCTGCTACTGTGCGTAAAATATCGAGCGCGCGTATATATCAGTCTACCGTTTTTTCCACTCTAAAGGACTTCATTTGTATAAATGTGATAAAAGGGAAGATATTTATTCATTTATTTATTCATTTTTTAACTGAATTTCAAAAGTATTAAGGTTCAAGAATTTCCCACAATAAAATATAAAAATATGCATGTTAGAATAAATAAATAATTTTTTAACGAGTTATAGCATAAAAATATAATTGTACTCGGTTAAGAGGTATATAATGAATTTTAAAATATTGACTAAATATAAAATATTAATTTATTATCTTTATAAAGAGACGTTTACGTAACAGGTCTAAAACGTCAGCTTAATTGGAAAGGAATTGTCCGTAACGATCAATAAATTCACTGCTGTGTTAATTACAAAATATTGAATTTCAATCTGAAATAGAAATTTATTTTAAAGGTATAAAGTTTTCAAACTTATTAATTAGTTGCTACTTTCATTCTAAACTAATAATTTGATATTTCTATATTAAAAATATAACTGTTGTGTAAATTGTATTATTTTATAGGAAATAAAAATAAATCAATTATTTTAAATCATAGAATATAAATCTAATACAAGTATCAAATACTCAATGAATGTTTTTAGAAATTTATTATATAACTTCACAATATATACTAATCACCGTACAAACAAAATCACAATTAAAACTATTATTTTATGAAAAATAAGATTATTTGAAACTAAAGTTCAAATCTCGTACATATGTATATACTTACTAAAAACTAGAACAATTTAAAGTTTTATATCCTTGCAATAAGTTAAATCTTGTGCAATTTTTAACGAACATTACTATAATTCTTTGGCTACTAATTGCAGCATCAATTGAGATTTTAAACAATTTATCCTCCAATATTCATTACGATTTATGTTGATAAGCTCTAAATAGTAATAATAATTATTACAAACTTTTTAATTTTGATTTTCTTCATCGCAAAAGCTTAATTTAGATAGTTTTTAGATCTAATTATCGTAATGAAAGCTAAATTATTAACAAACTAATTAAATACAATAAAGAAATATTTTAATAGTGGTAGTGTATCTTTAATAGAAGAAACTTTACCAATTAAACTACAGGATCAATCTTTACTTTCAATCAAATTTTACTCAAAAAATCAAATAAATTAATGCACTTCACTCATTGCAAGACTCTACATATATTGGTCTCACTTAAAAATTTCGGTTTCCAGTATCCCATCGACTCGCAAAGCGACGCGCCAATGGGAAATAAGAAAAAAATGAGTATCTTGCATCCGCGATCCATCTTCAAACGCATTACCATCTGTTCTCCCTGTCAATGCCGGCGTACACGCACGTAGACGCGCGATATTTTTTGAGCACCCTCGAGAGAAAGATCGGAAGCCGTTGGGGGCGATGTTTCGCCCGATACTCGAGGCATCGCTTAATTGGCCCCCGCAGACTCCGCTTGTAGGAATTTCTTTCTCTCGTACACTCGGAATGTATTTTGCGTGTTGATTAAGCCGGCGAGATGCGCGCAGTCGTGCGGCAGCGGCTGCGGGGATTTAATTAGAGCGGAGGCGTTAAATCGAGCGTGCACACGGATTCTCGTGGTTTATTTCGTATATTTATTGGCTCATTTAATCCATTACAAATATAGACGAGTGTTCTTTTACAAAAATTAGATTCGAGTTCAAACACGAAGTTTTTATACGCTAGAGTCAAACGTTTGTGTTCGTCTTTCATGTCATTACAATGCACACAGAAGTCGGAGTTTTAAAGCTAAGTAAACGATAATTGCACGATTATGAAAATATGCTTTCTCTTATACGCTCTGGTAATCTCGTCATAGTAAGATTGTTTCGCATGAACTCTATAAGAAAAAAATAATCCTATTTTCATTTTGCTTTCTTACAGTTAATCGTGTTCGCTTGTTTTATAGCTGCAATGGACATATATCCTAAAGGTTATAAAAAATAAAGCCAGTACATATAGTTAGTAAAAAAATATCCAACACATATCGCATCCATAAATAAACTCTGATAATAAAAGTTCTTAAAAACTTAACAACCATCTTATGCATTCCCTAAATACAGTAAAGCGTACTAAGCCGTAAACCCTCCATATTCAACAACTTAAATAACGTTTACTAAAATTAAAATGTATAGTATAGGTAACGAAATTCACGCTCGTCGTCTTGCAATTTCAGCTAGCAAAGAAGCGATGCCGTATTTCTACGTGCCAGTAGGAATCCTGGTCTGCATCAACCTGGTGCTGTTTGCCCTTACAGCCATCGGTATAACGCGCTACCAGCGAGATCTAGACCTGCGCAGGATGGCACGCAACCAGGAATCCGATCGCGAGGAGCAGCGTCTCTTCCGACGGCTCAAGCGCATCTTCTTCGTCTGCCTCGGACTGTTCTTCCTCATGGGCATGAACTGGGCGATGGAACTGATATCTTGGTGGGCGGGCGGTGATCCGCTTGCCTGGTCAGCTTTCGACCTCGTCAATGCCTTGCAAGGAGTGCTCGTATTCGGTCTGTTCGTGTTGCGCAAGCCCATCAGAAACATTGTCTGGTGCAGGATACAGAAGCTCCGAGGCATTCAAGTTAATGAACCAGAGATTGGCAGCATGGCTTTGTATCTGCTACCGGTGATCAACGGTGGAGACACGCTGCCTAGAGAACGGATCAGCTGATGCTGACGCAGTTTCGACGACGATTACAATTGCGTGGAACTGAGTGTTAGATAAACGAATCACCTTCATTTTTGCATTTTGATATTTAACGTTTTCTAACGTTAATTTAAACAAAAGTCATGGATAGAAAAAGTTTTTAAAAAGTTTGAAGTTTTTATATACACTTTGTAAGACAGATAAATTTATTCTACTGGACATTTAAAAAAAAAGTATGTACATTGCAGAAAAATAGAAAAGAATTTGCAATGATTTATAAACATTTAAGATTTTGGAAAAGTTCAAAAGAATAAATTTGTTTATTTACAATGTATAATCAATTGCGAGATTTTAAAAAAATTTTTCTAAAATGTGTCATGTGTATAATTATTTACACAATTAATACTGAAATTAAAAACATAGTTGTTAAGAAAGAGGTAAAATCAATGTTAGAATCTAAGTAGGACCTCTTGATAGAAAGTTTTTTGTAGGTGTTCCGTTTGTCTATACAATTGGTTAACGTTGACAAGAACATTTCTAGCGGCTTCTTGGCGACATTTGTTTTATTTTTTTATTTTATTTGTTCGAATTACACACAAAAGCGCGGCGAATGAGCTTCAGGAGTTACTTATAAAGTATAAGTATATGTAACATTAAGGCAATATAAAAATCCTCTTAACTACGGACAAATCAGAAATCCAGTTTTAGCACTGATTTAATTAAGTAGAAAAAATGAATCCGTTGTCGATAACAAGAAGAATTTTCATTGCCTTGAATGTCCAATTTCACCGTAATTTCATTTTATCATATCGTATTTTTACGATATATCGTTTAAGTTTTTTGTATGTAGCGAGAGACGTGTAAAGAACTGAATAAGCTTTTCATATTACATTTATTCGAAGATGTTCGAGCAATAAAAGTTTTCAGAATTCTAACTTGCCGACTGCAGATGAATTCAGTTTGAATATAAAAGAAAATATTGAAAATATATTTTCATTAACAAAATAAAATATGATTTGGTATAATTATTTACTATTCTTTTTCATAAACGGAAATTGATATGTTTTCAATTTTAGAACCAAAACTCAAATGGCATAAACATCTATTGCTCTATCAACTTCTATTAGTTATAATAATTTATTTTGTACTTTTCATTCATCATGATTCGCTCTTGAACCTCTTGTTCCCTATTTTAATGGCGGATTGAAACAAATGTAAAAAAACTGAAAATTGTATCTTTTATCCATACTTCTGTCGCACCCCACTATACTATGTTCATTTATTGTACTAGTCATACACTATAAAAATAAAAGAAATGTATCTAAATTTGTTCCACAAGCTATTAAAAGTTTCGCGTTACCTAACGCGTTCTATTATATATCATTATTTATAAGCTCTGAATAATAAATTCGAGTGATTAAAAAATTCCACTCGTAAAACCAGGTACCAAAAATAACGTTAAACGCATTTAACGCACAAAACTGCGAGGCTTCCGATTCTTTCCGTTCGACATTCTATACTTTCCCCGTTTCATTCAATTTTTGTAAGAATCGCGTGCAGAAGCGTTCCGAGCAAACTGCCAAGCGAGAAACCCGTGAGCTACTTTTCTATAGGAAATCCGTGTGATCGACAGACTGGTAACTATCGTAGTGGTGAGATCTTCTTCATCTGTCAGGTTTGTCGCCGGTGTCCGGGAAAAGGCGGGCTCATTCCCAAAATTCCCACGATGTCACCGCGCTGAGCAATGTAAACCAAGCGATACATTCCAGGCGACCGGACAGCAGTATCGCTAAAATAGATTGTTTCTGAAGCTGCATGAGGCTCTGTTACAGGTTCAAGTTTTCCTAAAAATTTTGTATGCATTAGAATTAAAAAGCTTTTCTCCATATTTTAATAAAATCTAATAAATAAACAATATAATGTGTTGGTTATTTTTAAACTTCTTTATTATACTAGAACTTTACAAAATGTAAGTTCTTATTGACACTTGATGCATTTTCTCCGCATTTCAAATATTTATAATTTTAGTTAAAAATAAGTTTATATATAATAAAGTATAATAATCACAGTAAACTTATTTCAAAAGTAAAAATTATTCCCCTTAAATAAAATTATATATTCAATTGGAGTGAATTTAAATTAAATTTCTTAGAAATATGGTACTGCTCTCTATCAAAAATATACGTAATAAAATTCATTTTTAAGTTTTATTGCTCTAATCAAAGCAATTTATCATTTTTACGACATTAAAGCTTTTTTATGACTTATTCTTTAATATACTTTTGTTAGTTTAAATATGTATCATAATAAAAATAATAGACATTGCAATTTGACTTTAGATATAAAAACGTTTTTAATTATTTCATCATATAATTATTATAAAATAACATCAAATAATATACTAAATTAAAAAACAAAAGATTATAAAAGATTAACAAACCTAAATCTTAATAAACTCAAATTTCATTAATTTTGTTGCAATTTTATTTAAATTTAAAATTTGTGCTGTTAGAATATTTTCATTTTCATGTGTGAATCCAAAAAATATCATGATAAATTTATAATTTAAAAAGTATGAACAATAATTACCTCTTCCAATATATTCATAAACAAGGTACTCATCTAAAGTAGAAAATCCTTCATTATATAATCCAATCCAGTCTCCACTGCAGGATTTTCCATTGCCTAAAAATTTATAGGAAACAGCATTTTCTTCATCTATATACCAAGCCGTTATTGGATTAAATTCAATTCCATTATCTGGTATAGAAGGTCTTATCACAATTTCAAACTCTCCACTAACAGGTTTATGGTCAGATTGTACATAGCTGGAATGACTTTTATAACTATATTGCACAGCCTTTAACTTCACATCTTCATAGACATCTTTATTTACTTTATACAAAATTCTATCTGTCCATGATGGCCTACGTCTAAAATAAGTGAAGTAAAAGTTGATAATTTTGATAAATTGATTGAAAGAATAAAACTTTAAGATTCATTAAGTGTCAAATTTTACGTGCAATATAAAAGCAGATAATTTTTTATTACACATAAACTCACTTAAAATCAAATTCTTGAGATGCAAATTCATATTTGTAAGTTGGTGGGAATGTAATTTTTTCCTCATTAAGTTCAGCAAAGGCTTCTCGATTTGCCATCGTTAATTTCAGTTGATCTTTTTCTAAAAGTACATCTAATTGATTTTTCTTGACAAGTGTATCAATGTCTGGTGCAGATAAGCCTTCAGCTAATCTAAAATTAAGGTCTCCAATCCAAAACACGTAACTAAAAGTGAAAAATAAATGTAAATAATTTTTATAATTTTTCTTTATAGATGTAGCCTTATTCTTAAAAGATAGATTGAAAAAACATACTCGTGATAAAGAATGTTGTTTGTGACGGGCACATTATAAGTGTGTTCTTTAATGATAGTGTTATAATCGGAAATCCGATCAGCTAATAAGTGATCATGAGGTGTTAGATGAGCATTTACCATACATATATTAACACCATACATATTAAATCTTATGCTGACAGCGCCTTTGTTTCCCTGCATAATAAAAGTAATATTAAAAAGAGATTAAAGATAAATTTGAATAGAATGTCTAATGTATAAATATTACTGACCCACATTCCTCCAAATCCAGTCTTTGTATATTGAGTTTCCACAGACCTTAAATGTATTAAATGCTTCCTTAGACAAAATACATTTAATACCAGACCCTGTAATCGTTGTGTTTTTAGTTTCACATAATCAAAATCTTTTAAAACTTCCCTGGAATTAAAGTTATTATGAAAGTATGATTGGTGTTCATTGACAATTAAGATTAAAAAATTAAATGTAATATACAAATAAGATTTAAAGATAAATTTACCTAAACGATTTTGTCCATGGATCTTCAAAAAAAATATCTAAAACGATATTTTGTGGCTGGGACTTGACCTCCTGTAGGCTGAATAATAATGAATGTTAAAAAGCAATCTGACCTTCAACTAAAGCCATATGTCTTAATCACATGTAATTTACCCAATAATGTAGATATCTGCTAACTGCTTGGAGGTAGCAAAGTGACTTAGCCCTAATAACTGGCGGAGATCCTGCTCCGGATATTTTGTAGCTACATTCCAAGTTACAAAGTGCAGCCTGTAAAACAGCGTTAGCATAAAATGACTATTTCTTGCGATGACTCTTCACTTCTTATTATAGATACAAAAAAAAGAATAACACTTGTAATGATAGTGCCACGCTTAGCTACTTTTAAACTAGCCGAGTGCAGCATTCAAAAGTATAATACAAAAGCTCGAAAACACGGCTCCCTGAAAAACGTGTCGGCGCATAGTCGCTATCCTTGCATAATTCAAGTCTAATAAACAAAATTTGAATACCGAATTCTTCACATAAATTCAGTGCCAAGGCCGCCCATTCACCGACCGCCTCCAAGTGCGATTCTAAAAACGAATTTTCACAGCCCCCCCCCCCCACCCGGAAAAGCCGCGCGTCATCGGCGAATAATTTTCCGCTAAATTATTAAACGCGCCTCGCACTCAACTGTCATGACAACCAAAACGCCCCAACAATGCCTTATCTTTTTAACACAGCGGACGACAACAAACGAATAAAACGTCGCAATAAACCTCGGCGTTATCGAATCAACTCGCCGCACTCAAGGAATCTTATCGCATCCATGTAAAGCCTTCAGCAAGGACATTATCACAACATCGCAATAAAACAAGCAAATCTCGCATATACTCACTTGAGCTTGTGCTCGTCCGTTGCCATTTTTCCAGGATACAGAGCGGCCGCGACGTTAGTTAGAAAGAAAACAATCCAGGCCCGACTGCGGAGTTACGTCCAGGCTCTGGCTTGGATGCAGGGAGCAACGGACTTTGGGTCAGAGCCGAGCTGCGCGGAATAAAAAATGAGCCACCTGACACATATTTTCCTCGAGACGCACCAGCGGCGGCATGCGAGGCTCTCTCTCTCTCTCTCCACACTCTCTCTTCAAGATTTCACTCGGACGAAATATCAGCGCGTGCCGATACCCAACCGAAAATCACGACTCGCATGATTCTAATGTATAATAGGCAAGGTCAGGGCCAGGAGTAGCGAGAGGAAAACACAGGTATATAGGATGTAGATACGCGCGCGCGAGGCGCGATTAGAAGCACGTCGGGACGCTCACTACGCCATGTCGATAGGATGACAGCTGAGAGAGAGAAACTCGACTCCCCCACCTCTCGGCGGCGGCGGCGGCGCACGTGACGTCAGGCGCGCGCAGCTGCAGGGATGATGCGCGCGCGGAATTCGAACGTGTGTGGGTATGATTATGCGTGTATATATGATGGGCAGTCGGCCGCGAGAGAAAAGGAAATCGCGGGAAAGCGGGATACGCGGCTGGCTTTGACCAAGAAACACACTTGCCGGGGATTTGAAAGAGATGCTTTGGATGAATTAGCATGAGGATTTCTATTGTGAGGATGTATAGGTGTGATGGGAAGTGATGCGGGGTTTTTTTGGGTGGAGGTTTGATTTTAGTTGACAGGATGACGGGAGTATTTAGTTGGGTTCTTAGGATGTTTTTCGTTGCGGCTTTGAAGGCAGTTTATGAGTTTATTATAGCGAATCAAGTGAAGTATGAAAGTTTTTATAGTAGTTGGATTAGGAAATCGCGCGACACGTGTTTCTATGTAATACTGGCAAATAAGTCTATGTATGTGCCTATGTAAGTGCAATTTCATTAAATACCCTTGAGCTATATATTCTTTCTAAGTCTACTAAAGACTTATGTAAATAGTATGTGTAACTTTGCTATTATGATAGATTTTATAGTCTACTTATGTTTTCACTCAAGAATATTTATGTCGTTACTAGACAAAACGATCCAAGTTCAAATTTTCTGTTTTTGAGATATTTGTGCTTTTGAAATCGCAGTAACTCGTCAGATCAACTTGCATTTTACTCATATACTTTTTCATGGGCTTGAGTTATTATTCCGGAAAAATTGTATTTTAATTTTGTTACACTCTCTATTATTAGAGTAACTTTTTAAAATGTAAAAACTTGTATTTATATTTCTACAAGTTTCCTACATTTTCTTAGAAATATGATTCATATAGGTATTTATGCTATTTTGCCAGGAACACAATAATTTCATTGAAATTCCTTTTGTATATTGACGTTTAAGATGATGCGAAATTCTTCTTGCTACAGAGAATGCAAAAGTCCCAACATTTAGTTTAATTTAATTTAATTTTTATTTAATTTTAAAAATTATTTCGTAAATATAAAAACGTCAAATTGTTGTTCTTATTCATTAAAACAGCAATTTCAGTTGAAAAATTTTCTAAAAACTGAAAATTAAATGAAAAAAAAATGGGTTACCTTGTTTCCAATAATAAGATCAGTTTCTCGTAACTTTAATGAAAATTGACTATAAATAAATTTAAGTCGCTTCTGAAACGTTGTTACCTTCAGAACTTAAGAAAGCAAATTTCACACTTTATTATTTCTAACATTAAGGTTGCACTAACGCAATTTTTTATGCTTTTGAAAGAAAAATATCAAAATTAATGAATTCTAACTTGATAGAAAAGAAATTAATTTTTTACTTGAACTTCTGCAAAATACTATCTCCTCCCTAAATCTATACATACGCAAAATCTTCAATTATGATAATTTAAATATGAGAAACTTCTTTAAAATATTAATTTTATGTCATTTTGGCTTGTTTATAACTGATTTAAAATCAATTTATATGAACTAAAGCGCTTTTCTATAAAGCTACAAAATATTGGGTCCGCTTATTATAAATTTAATTCTTTGGTTATTAGACAAAAAAGCGATTGTTTCCTATTTAAGCCAATATTTAAAATAAATTTTCTAAATAGTATAGATAATAACTCTTTTATAATAATTTGACTGTTTTTTCTTGTGAACATATTATAAAAATGTCTCTAAATAATATTTAAAGAATGATATGAATGTGCGCTTTCAGGTAATTTTATTCAAGTTTCTTTGTATTTTTTATCGGATACAGAATTTTTTAAGCTATTCAAACCTGTCGTATACTTTATATAATTTTTTCCATTCATTTTTTTATCTTTTATTTGTATACCGCCGTTTCTTTGATAGACTAAAAACAGTGACTCAAACGTTTTTGTAGTTTATTATACGCAAGTATTATTGAACTACTGCAAACATATGTCATTACTGTAATAATCGGATGCTACATGGGAGTAAATAAAGACATGACTCGACTTACTGTAATTTTATTTATTATGAAACTTTTCACCTTATACTTAGTTAGTTTCAAATTTGAAAAACAAACTAATAAAATAGTGACCGGAGGGAAATAACAAGGGGAATAGGAAGTCTACAGGTACAAACTACGGGTATTGGCTTTATTTTTAGTTATAAGAAATCAATGTTCAAAGCCAGTTTATCAAAAGCTATTTCCCGAAGGCCATACGCTCTTTTAAGTTAGTAACAAAAGAATTCGTCGAAACTGTAAACGGGTTTAGTTTAAAAAATAATAATTTCACGAACGCGAAATCATGAATTTCGTATTTGAACTTTCGAAAATTGAAATAAAATTTTGATTAAAACATACTATGAATATAAAAGTATAATATAAATAAGAATTCGTTAATTTGAAAATGTGAATTGAAATCGGTTTTTGAGGCAATACTGAATTCCCATTATAATAACAGTATAAAAGCATCATATTTTAAACATTTTTTTTATTACTGAAATACATTTTATAATAGAAAAAACTTATAATATAATGCAGATCGACTTAACTCTAGGATGTATAATGTGTAACGATTCATTAAAAATGCTTAGATATATTACACGCGAATGAAATGCTATTTACAGACTTAACAGTAATGTAGACTATTACAATCTCATAATGAAAAGTAATGCGATTATTGCGTAGTTAGTACATCATTCCTGGATGAGCTCTCTGGAAAAATACATTTGGATTCGCAGAGAGGGTTGTGTACAAATTTCCCGTGTCTTCTGGCCTAAGATACATTCCTGGCGGAAGGACGAATGTTTCCATTGGTCCGTGAATATCTGAAATTGAAAATTTTTTTAAATTATTATTTAACTGGTAGTAAATTAAACACTTATTTTTATATTAGTAATACTGTAGATCTTATGAGGGAAATGATAACATCTTTTGTAAAAAAAAGTGAGTCATTAAAACACTAATGCGTATAGGTACTATAAAAACTTTTTAGAACATCCTAACGTTTTATTTGTCTTGCGAGCTGCTCAGTCAATTAGAAGAGACAATAACAGTTCTGACAATTCCTTTGGTATTAATCATGATAGCTGCGTACCTATTCGCTAAAAACATTTTTTTCTTGATTCTAATATCAATTTCATTAACGTTTGAATATCAATTTGGTAAAATAAACACCAATTAAATATGTGAAAACTTAAAAGTTAGAAATAAACCTACAAAATATTCTCCTATAATGGTGATATTTTTATACATATTATTAATTACTTTTCATGAGTATCGAAATAACATCCACAATCTGAACAATGACAAACGACTCTCAAAACCTCAATCAGCAAACATCTCCAAAAGCCATTTCATCCTACCCAGGCCTCAAACCTTCCCGACTTAATTACCCGGCAAGTACTTTCCGCTTATTTCATCGCCGCCAATGACCTTTGCACCAATTAAACCTAAACTGCGCGCCTCCACCACAAAAAAACCAAACCACACCGAAGAAACGACGCGTAGGAGAAGCAAAAAAAAAAAAGAGTGAAATAAAGTAAAGAGAATCGCACGGGGGTCCGAGAGTAGAAGAAGAAGAAGAAGAAGAGGTATAGAGCTAAGAGCGCGCGCCCCCTGCGGCCTCGCCTCGCCTTGTGGTTTTCCATCGTCCGCTTGACACGCGTTGCCGGTAATAATGAGCATTACGGTAAAAGCCGTGGAGCGCGCATTATATGACGGCCACGCACTTATTTCGTTATATTGCTATCGCGTGGCCGGATCGCCCGGCCATGGAGGACGCCCTTTCTTCCTATTCTTCTTCGACGAGCACGCGGACTTCTTTGAGGAATTTTTTTTTTTTTTTTTTTTGTGGAAATGAGGATGGATGGTTAGCGCGTTTACTTTTTTGTTGGAAAGGTGGCAATGGGGTGGTGTGATTTGAAAGGGTCTGTGTGGAAGTGGGGTTTTATAAGCACCGGATGATTTTTTTTTGGGATGGGTGTTGCGTTAGGTTCTTGAGATTGCGTTCGGAGTGTAAGTGTATCATATACTTTTGGTTTCATTGGGAAAGTGAAACTTGAGACTACTTAGGCAGTTTTCTATTTCTTACTAGAGGAGCGTAATTCGTTCTGAGCAGTCAGAAAAGTGCTGTTATTTAAATTGCCGTTCATTTAAAATTTGTATAAGAAAAGTTCTACAAGTGTTAACACTTTTAAATGGAGTAGATACTTATCTTTTTTAGAATATCAAATGCATAGAGTGTGAGGATCAATAAAATTACTTCGACCTGCTCTATAGTTATTCAAAAAAAATTTTGAAGGCATATATAATTACAGAAAGGTTTTTGCACAAGCATTTCTTGAGATAAACCAGATAAACCATCATATTTCATGATACACATCATCGATAAGAGATTAACGAAAAATTTAATCTCGCAACCCACATTTTTCTATGCATCTAGTATCTACATAAAACACTCTTAGAATTATTCATTGTTCCCTAAAATTGAAAAGATAACCAATCGCACATAAAAAAAAAACTCAAGAAGCGCATCTCGCTGCACATTTCCCTTCAAATCCCACCAAAATCCCTCACGGGCCATTAAATCCGCATAATAAGCTTACAATCATAACTCGGCCGGCAACTCGAGCTCGCCACGCTCGCACATCTCCTCGCATATATTTCCTAGCTTTAGACATAAATTTTTCAAGCTCCCCGACACATAACTGTACCGACCTCGAGCGAATAATGTACATACACAAGTCGAAACGGCTCGGGCTCTCCGCGATCTTAGCATGGTCAAGACCGGATGTACACGGCGCGCTAAGGACGCATGACGACCCAACACACACACACACACACGTGAGTTTGAAATACGACTTATACACACTCTGGGCAAGGCTATAATTGAGATACACGTGTGCCCTAGGTGGAGATAGAGCTAGGAGCAAGCGACGAAAGGGATATCCCTTTGTTTGTCATAAAGGCGTGCTCGGTGGAGCCGTTAATTGGAGGCATCGGGCCGAAACTCGTTGCGCGCCGCTCTTCGATGGCTATCGTTGCAGGAATGACAGAGCGCGATGGCGGATATATAGGGAGGAAAAAAAATGCAGGACTGGAGGTGCAATAAATTTTCTCGTACGTTCGCCGGGGATCCAGATCAAATTACAGCGGGCGCAGGGGGGACGCTGGGAGAGAGCGAGGGACTCGCGATAATTTAGAGCCTAGTAAGACGTTGATATGGTCTGGGAAACTAGAGAATCCATAAAGTATGCGGCAAGAGCGACGGGGGACTTGCCGGGTGAGTGTTGTTTTTATTTTTAAAGAGGGAGTGTGGTGGTTTTGCGAGAGCTTTGTTGTTTGAAAGTAGTTTGAACGTTTTGTTGGGTTTCTTGGTTTGGGAGTGATCTTGCGTTGAGAAGCATGTAGTTTTAAGAATTTGCGGACTTGAAAAGAAAAAATAAAAGAATTCGTTCGGGACGAATGGTAACGTAACTATCCGGGCTGCGCAAAAATTTAATCGACTTTTTTGGCCGCTTGAATAATGCGCGATCATAAAAAAGGTAACGGAACTTCCTTCCGCTTTCCATCATTCCTTGTTTACAATCCACGGAGCAACGAAGTCAGGAATCAGACTAGACTTTCTCTTCTTACTCTTTCTTTTTTCCTTCGATTGCCTTCGATCTTATAATACACGAAATTTCCTTGTACTATTCTAACTCAGGAAATCGAGGTGAAGGTCAAACGAATTCATGCCAGTTATAAATGACGCCGAGCCGAAATTCGTTTGTGTCCGATGGAAATAACGAGACAAAGAAAATTGGAAGCGCGCGGCCTTTCCGCGCTTGCTTTAGAAAGCTGGAGATCGTTTGAATAAATTTTGATACAACTAATTTAACATGGGGAACGATGGAAAACGTAAATTTTTTGCGCTATCGCGGACAGTTGAATGTGATGTATAGGTGAGATCGGTACAATTGTATGGCAACTCAAAAGTGAAATTTAATTTACAGTATGCATATATATTAATTTTTTCAAATTGTTTAGTTTATTACTTTGAGTAAAACAGTGTTAGGATTTAAAGTTTGTATTATGTATTAAAAACATTTCTCAACGTTGAATTTTAATAAACAAAACTTATATTTATAAAAAAATGAAACAAAATGTATTTATATTGCATAAACAAAATGAGGTATTATTAAAGCCATTCATGATTGTAAAAATATTTTCGATTTAATGCAGTTACATAAATAATATAATAATCTTGAATTGAATTTTCCTTAAATGTATCTCATGCATTTTATAAATTATCAGCTATAAACATTTTATGCAAAATAATGAAAAATAAATACTAATAATATGAGCTGTTTTAAAGGATAAAAGCCAACAGAAAAAACTGTCGCCTAAGTTCATAAAACTATATAAAGCAAATAAATCGATATGTTCCAAAACTGGTTAGACACGTTTGTTTTATGCATCATAAAACGAATTTTTCTGCAAAATTTCTTCACAGTATTTGTCACCAAACTCAATATCTATATGCTATAAATCATTACACTGAATAATTATTTAAACAAAAACACCCCACCACCACTTCTCCAAATCACCGCGACACAAGTAACCTCACCTAAACAATCCCTCTCCTCCGCTTTCCTCCCATAAACACGCGCGCAATTTTCCAATTTCCCCAAGAGTAAAAGTGACCTACCTAAACCAATCACCAGCACCATCCTACAAAAAAAAGCCGCAGAAAAAAAGGAAAAATTATCCCGACTTAATGCAGCGGCACGAGCCTTGGCCAAGCCAAGCGGAAGAAAAGCCGTCGGAAGCGTCGCCTAATTGAAATACAAACTTTCATTACCCGGCAGCCAAGCGATATATCTCGGCGCGAAGCTCAAGCGCAAATCGGCGCCGATCTATTACCCATCCGGCCTGCCTCTGCACGCGCTCATAACTGCACCGCGCGCGCGCTCGACACTTAAATTTCCTCGCGCATATCCCATATCTGCCCCAACGATCTCATCCTCTCTCCTCTCTCTCTGCCAAAGATATATAAAAAAAATTAAGCAGACTCCTAATCACGCCTCGTTAGTTCCGCCGATGAAGTTTCGCATATATACGCGCGTAACGCTTAAGTAGCGCGCGCGCGCGCGTCTCGTTTTCACGCGCGCGACTCCAGCGATCTCACTGGGCGTATATAATAAAAGAAAAATGGCGAGGATCGAGAAAGAAAACGGCGGGAAAGAATCGCGCGAGTGGGATGCGCGTATATAGACTGTCGGCCCATAAAATCGAGCGCGTCCCTGTCTGCGTGCGCGTATATGCGCGAGTTTATAATCCCGGCCACTATAGCCGCTCTCCCTTTATGTATTTGCATGCGCGCGGCCGGAATTATCCGAGCGCGCTTTTCACTCGCGCGTCAATGGAGAGCCAGCTCGCTCCTCGATATTGCGCGTATATAGCTCGTATACACTTCGGCTAAACAATTCGCCCCGGCGGGCAATGAAATTCACGCTCTCGAGTCTCTCTCTCTCTCGGCGTCGTAAAAGCCGGCTTTTATACATGCGAGAAGGGGGAGGGAGAAAGAGAGGGTTTTAACTGCGCGTCTTTTCCTCTCTCTCTCTCTCCTCCTATATATCCTCTCGGCTTTTCTTTCCGGCAAATTGGATGACGGCGTGTGCGTATATAGAGGTGCGGTTATTCGCGCGGGGTGGAAAATAAAAGTGCTTCCGCGCGCGGTAGTGTGGAGTGCGCTTTGTTTCTCGCGCTTCTTTTGCGCCTTTTGGTGAGAGCGCTGTTTGCGTTTTTCTAAAGTCTACATTGTATGAGGGACGGAGAGGTATATAATGGCCTTATGGGCTGTTTTATTTTTTAAGTGGGGATGTAACTGTGCGAGTGGCAGGGGGACCGGTTGGACGGTGCGCACCGCGAGGTATATGTGTGCGAGTTATTACTTTGTTTACATGGAGATTTTTTTTTTAATTTTTTTGCGTGTGTGGAAGAGTTGGGTGTATTGGTTGTGTTTTAATATGTATAAAGTTAATAAAGTTGTGTAAAGGTTAAAGAATAATTCCGATAAGAGAAGAATAAAAAAGAAGTAAAATAAGAATAGGACTTCAATATCACCTGAAAAGTGAGTTAAAGTACATTCACAAAATATAATTAAAAAATTGCAAACCAATCTACCAAGATTAAATCGTCTGAAGAAAGAGAAAACAAATAGTTACCCAACACTTTCTTTTTCGCACGACATTTTGACGAGTAATGATGTCCAGTACATGAAATGAAACTTTAAGAGTTTCTACATTACAATACGGGAATTGATGATTCTTTGGCTCCTAAACCACTGATCAATCAAACTTCTCTTTACGTACGCGAAAAAAAAACGAAGCGTATAGAAATCAGGCTTAGTACCTGGCAAGACATACGCAAGCGAATACCAAATGAAGAAACTTCTATAAGAACAACATCACTGTCGATCGCTAAGAGCTACCATGTGAAAAGGTGTTTAGATTCTTTCTTTTTTTTTACTTAAGATTATCTGTTACTACTGACAGATAAAGATTTTATGAAATATCATTTGAAAAGCATGATGTTAAAATGTTTTCAAAGTAAACTTGGGTTATAAAAATAATATTCGAATCAAACGTTCAGTAAAATATAACATAAAATCTTATTTACGTTCTACCATTTACAATAGAAAAATTCATTTTACGAGCCAACCTTTTAATATTACTCAAACCACCGCGATATATACAATTTAAAATATAAATACCAGAATAGAACGCGAGTCCGTTTTAAAATAAATCTTCCTCTCGAGCACTTGTTAATTTGTTAAATAAACAAGTTTCTACTTACATGGCATATGTTCAAAGTTGGATGCAGACGTGCCTTCCGAGTAGACCGGACTACCACCGTGCCTGCATGCATTACAGCCTGGGATACCTGAGGATACCAGCGCTACGCGATCTGAAACCAAGCGATATTTGTTATACTTATTGCAATTATTTTGTTTTATATTATTTTACGAGTGTTTATAATCAATTTCGAAAAATTCAATTTGTAAATTTGCCGCTCTTTAGCAAATAAACTACATTGTTAATTGAAATTTATTTGCATAACGAAAATTAATTATTTTCTCTTCTACGTCAAACTTTTTTTTAACTTGTAAATAATATTTCTCTGAGATGGATTTTATTAAAACGGGATTGCTTGTAGAATTTTTTATTTAATTTTGTGAAAATTTCAAACGATTAACAAAACTGTAACATCGTAGATCTGTCTGATTTATCGCTTAAAAGTCAGCCGAAATGCTGCGAGCTAGTGAAGCGAAACTGTGTCAGTCCATTAAGAAAGAAGAGTTGACAAAGCGAAGTGTTCTAAAAAATATGTCAAGTTTGTACTGAATCATCCTAATAATCTCAAAAATTAACTTTATCATAATATCCTTTATTAATTGTAAAATTTTTTCAATAAGTTAGTTACTGAATATATTATTATATTTTTATATAACAGTTATTTAACATTTTCAACTGCGGATTTTTCACACTTCAATGCTTTTGTAGTATATTAAAAATTTTTTGCTCTCCATATTTGTAAAAAGTACTTACATATAATTAAATAGTAAATCATCACAAATTCGAGGAAATACCATCATTAATAAATTATTATAAATTTGAGATAAAAAAGCATTAATTAAAGCATTATCGAACATTATAATTAACAGAATATAAAAATTAAGAAGATTATAAGAAACAGAATAAAATATTATTTGTACATACATAATTGAAATCATCACGCACTTAGAGAAATTCATTCCGGAATCGGAGAAATTACCTGCTATTAGTGTTAATACCCCTAGAATGGGTTTATTCATCTTTATGAATAAGAAAACCAATTTATCTTAAAGAATGTCATTTCTAATATTACAATAAAACTGTGCTAAGTAACTAATTGTTTTGTTATTGAATTCCACGATAATTTTATAATTTTTTATAAATGTATCAAACAATAGGACAAATAAGATTTCCGTATTTATTCACTTAGCGGTAGCCTAGAGAGTTTTACTAAAATCAGTGAAAGTATCGTGTACGAGTTTTTATTCTTTAATTACAGTGCCCGTAGAAGACAATGATTCGATGTTTCTTAAGTTATGCATGGCTTAATTGTACGTGAAAAACAACAGCATAGAATTAAATTCAAATTATCATATTTTGTTTGCTTTATTCAAATTTAACGATGTAGTAAATATTTAAAGAAATTTATGTCAAAAATCGAATAATGTTAATAGAAATTTAAAAGTAGGAAGTGTTTCGCTTGCGTGAAAAGTCAATTTATTGCATTACAAACTTTCTTTTAAAGTATTTACAAAACTAAATGTCGAAAGTTGAACCATTTGTAAATAAATTGATACAGTTTTGTAGTAGCTGAATACAAACTTTATTTTAAAATAATGAATTTTGTTTAAATTGTAACATGCATTAAAGCATGAATTATTTCAAGACCTTTTAGCAAGAATAAATACGTATTATATTATTAGAATATTCAATAAAATATGTAATATATTTTCAAAGTTTTCATACCTTATTAATAAATGAATGAAAAACTATTTCTCGAAAATTGACATCCAACTAACGTTTTATGTCATACTAATAATTTTACAGGAATGTAGAAACTAAATATTTAGACGAGATAACGTTTTTTAGAATATAAATATTAATGTACATGCTTTTGCACCAACTAACTAAGAATAAGTTAATATAATACTAAGAAAAGGGTGTTAAAACTCATAATTCAATGCACCAAGCATAGACTAATTAAATCACACGTTCATCGCAGGTATGTCTTCACACATTTTTAAAAGGCAAGTTTTGTTATAATTCACACACGCAGTTTGAATTCTTTATGTTTTTTCTTTAAAATATGCCATACTGGAATTCCTATTTGCTGCTCTACTTTCCTAGGTAATTAAATAACAATTAACTACGTTCTCTCAGTTTCTCCCCTTACGTTTTAGTAATAAGTGAAACAGTGTGAACAAAAGATTTCAGAACGAATGTAGAAGTCCAAATGATATGCTTCAATTTCGGTATTACTTCATTCAACACATTACCTCACTCTTGAGAAGACTGTCAGTTCTTTTACTTTCAAAAACGTGTCTAAAAATTAATTTAATCAAATTTACAAACTTAATTTCAATTTTAATCAGTATTAATCACATTAATCTTTAAAAACCACTTCAAATTCTTGCATCTGATCTCTTTCTGTTCTTTTCCTACTCATATTCAATTACAAACCAAACCCCAAAACGCATTCCTCTATAAAATATTCGTACTCACCACTCGTAACTCAATAACACCAGCAACCTCCTGCATCCCCCACCCCAAAAAAAATCCAGAAATCCAAGCCACCATCGAAAAAAGGAAAAACCCCAGAAAATTCCAATCGCAACCCAATCCCTCGCGTGCTCGCCACGAGCGACAAAACAACCATATCCCCCACTCACCAGCGCTGTGGTAGTGCATCTTCCTCTTGAGGCTCGACTCGGCCGGCTTGAAGTGGAAGAAGGACGGCGAGTATCCGCTGCCCGGTAGCGAGCTCAGCCTCTCCTCGCGCTCGGCCCTCATGGTAGCCGCGGCCACGACGCCATTCGTACCCTCGCGTCCTAGAGCCGCTAGCTGGCGACCTTTTGGCAGGAACATCGCCAGGAAGATGAGGATCGAGGTGGCCAGGAGGCCGTAGGCGAGCCAGGCCTCGCGCTCGGGCTCGCCGGCTACGATGGAGCCGATGGCGCTGGTCGTCCAGACGGGCAAGGCTAGACCGACGGCGAGGCCGATGAAGGTGGATTCCCGGTAGTTGTCGCGCACGCCGCGCGCGCGGATCGCTAGGCAGGTGACTGCGAGGAGCAGAGCGCCTGGGTACCTGTGGGGATTCATGGGAGTTAGAGATTTATTTAATGCAATGTTGATTTTATAATCTTAATATGGACAGTTTTGTGTCTTACTAGATCCGGGATGTTACTACTTTGGTATATTAGAGACTCACGAGCGATAGTATAATAAAACCTTTTTGAAACGTGTTCAAAAATAGATTGTGCTATTAGGCCGGAGCAAAAAGTAAACTATACAGCTAATCGAGCCTCAAAATTCAATAATTCATCCTTAATTACCACCAATCAATCCAGAAAATCCCTCTAAAAAGCATCTCTCTAAGCTCGCCTCCGACCCCCAACACCATTACCCCGGCGTAAACAAGATAAACGAGCTTGCCCCCCCAAAAAAAAGCACGCTCAATGAATCAGAGTACTCTTGCTATTATCACTCGAATAAATTGAGCCGCGTATATCACCTTTAAACGCAGGCAATTACTCTCGCGCTCTTCCCATTAAGCCGCTCGCGCTCTAAAAAAGCCATCATCCTTAAAGCGAAAAAAAGCGTCACGACGAAAGCATAAATCTCCCGGCTGCGAAATAGAAGTGTCATTTAGCGTTACAGCCAACTCACCCGAGGGACGCGATGGTCTGGCTGAGCGGCGTCTTGCAGGAGCTCGTGGGAGCGGTCAGTCCCAGCCGTGGAGGTATAACCGCCGGCGGCTCGCCGTACAACCACTGGCCGACGATCGCCACTTGCACCAGCACAGCGAACACCAGCACCAGCGCCTGCATTGGTACAAACAAATACATACATGTATACAGGAGATTTTGGATTCATGCCGAGTGCGCGCATTGTCTCCCAGCTTACAAGACGCTTCTTGTCTTTCAATGTATAATTGAGTCGCTGCGCTTCGGTATTAATGTAAGCGCTGGGGGAGGCTCATTGTCCGAGTATATAAATTTCGCGGCCAAGGATCCGTGAGAATGAAACTTTTTTGCGCGCCGGATCGCCTCGTCTAGCTCTGCGCGCGGGCCCTTTGACGGGAGCGATGCATTCGTTTTAATGACAGCGCTCCCCGGCTCTTTGCTTTTCATCGCCGCAAAGAGAGACTGGATGTGTCGGGGAGAGGGATAAATTATGCATGTATATACGGACGAATCGGCGCGTTTGATACTCGCGCCGCGCCCGCGCTCTGGCAGTCGGTTGTGGTGTGTTTTAAGAGAGTATAAAGACGATATCGGTCCGAAGATTTTTGTTGTTGCTATTACGGTAACATCGAACACTTTTACAAAGTATTATTTCTCTATTTTTATAATAATTATGATAATAGTTTGAACCAAATGCCCGAACCGTTCTCACAACCGAAACAATCGTTTAACTCTCAAAACGCGAAACATTAAACCATACAAAAAGTCCTTAAAGCATCTACGCTCTCCTTACAACCATCTCCCATTCTCCAGCCGCGCGTGCTCATCCATCTTCAGGAATAGTTCCACTCTCGCAACATAATCCCCTCGCCGTTTCATACCCAGACCGCTCAGATGTAAAACAGAAGGCGCACATTAGAAACAAGCAGCCGCGCGTTCGAATCCTACCTCCTTACACTCCCCCCGCTGCGGCTAATTAGAATATTCCGGCTTTGCGTAATCCAACTCTCCTCGAGAAGCGGTAAACAAACTTGGTTATATATACACACGGAGGGACATGGAGAGCGCGATTTTGCAAGGGAGAGAAAGAGAGAAGAAAAGGTCGTTGCGGCGGCCTACTTTTGACGTTTCAATGATCGCTCGTTACGGCATCGAACCCGGCTCCATTGTTCCAGACTCGAGTTGCGCGACGCTCCGCCGGCGCGCGCCTTTGCCGAGGATTATTCTAATACGCGACACGTGAAGGAAATTTGCGCGTTTTTTTGTTTTGTTTGGTGGGTTTTTTTTTTGTGGAGGATGAGGCTGGAGTGGTGTTGTGAGTTGAGAGGGGACTGGAAAGGGAAGGTTTTAACGGTTAAAGAAAAATCCTGGAAGTGATGTATTTATAGCGGTCTGATAAACCGGACTTATTCTACTGCAGGCTATTTATATTAATTCTTGGTATATATTACGGGAGTATTTATGTCTTAAAAGAGGATCTTATAAATAAATATTTATTGCATGTAACATTAAAAGCGTTTTGCAAAAATGGATTTTTATAGTGTCGAGAATGTATAGCAAAGTTAATAAAACTAGTCCTTGATGAAACTAGTTTTAATAATCGTAGTTGTTAGAGGAAGGTCTAGAAGTTAATGTAGTTAGCTTACAAATGGTTCTCTCGTTAAAACATTTATATTTATTTCTTTTAATTTCAAACAAGGACATTCACTCCTTGAACTTTTATCCAAGTAATTCTTTTACAATGCCAATTCTAAATTTACTCAAAAAAATCAGTTTTTAATATCACTGTAATTTAGTACAATAATCACAGCATTACTCAACATCCACATCCACATTTCCTTAATCCCGCACACGGCCAAAATCAGCAGCTCAAAGCATTCACGCTCTGCTACCCCAAAATCAGCCACGCGCTTACGTAAACTGTACCTCCTCAAAACAAAAAATTCCCCGGGCCCCCAACTGGGCCCAAGCGCGCAGAGATACTCACCTGATAAGGCGCGGGCAGGTAGACGCCGCTGTTGAGCGAGAGCAGGAAGACGCACTTGACGAGGAGCGCGGCGAAGACGAGCGCGGCCGGTAAGCCGACCAGCCGGAAGGCCGCGCAGGAGATCGGATTGGCCGTGAGTGAGGCCGCCGCCGAGAGGCCCGCTAAGAGGAAGAGGCCTAAGAGCAGGGCCTGGCCCAGGAACAGGTGCCGTCTGCTTGGGGCTGCGGCTCGAGCCTGCAAATGTTTTGGAGAAATGTTGAGTATGTTAAATTTTATAGGTTTTATGGGTTTCGTTTTTTTTAACTATATAGGAATGTTATGCAGAGCTTTTGTTAATGTGTTTGTAAAAAAAATATTGGGAGAGAGTAAGTAGAGATTTTATTATTTAACCTATCTTTGCGATTTTGTTAGGTTCGAAGTAAGTTTCAATCAGTTACTATAATTATATTAGAAAATGAGACAAACTAATTAAGTAGAGTAGAATATTTAAAGACTAAGGATACAAATTAATTCTCACAAAAAGTAAAAATCAATAAGTATAGTAATTTATTTTAGTGCTAATTAGACCCTATTAAATTTTTCGTTCGTAAAGTTTTAAATTTTGAACTATAATTTTGCATAAAAAACGAACGACTGACTTCTGTTTGTAAAGCCGGCAAGAATAGCGGCTATATTTTTCGGGCGGGAAATAAGAGAGCGACTTTCGTTTTCCCGTGAAACTTTTATTAGTGCGCTCTTTGCATGAAACATAAAGTTTCGCTGCATTTGAGCGCTGCGGATGATTCGGCGAGAGCCGTTCCTTTTTCTGCTCGTAAATATTTCAGGCTCCACATTACTTTGTTATACTGGAATATTAGTTCAATTTCTCCAGTTTATAATAGAAAATAATAAACTGAATTGGTTAATTAAATTGAATATTATAACTTATTTCCTAGTAACGAATTTATCCATTTTCCATTCTTCCATTAAACTTTGTGAATATACAAAATATAAATAATATAATGTAAATCGGCAAGACGCGCAAAAAGTGCATAAAATTTTCTTTATATCAATTCTATATTACAAAAAGGATCTTTTTCTCGAAGCGATTTGCTCTGAAATGCTTATATGCAAGCGCGCTTAGCGCCCGAGGCTGCAGCTCGCATATTACTTTACTTCTCTTCATCGCGCTCATCGTATCCTTTTATTTTACGCGCGCACGGGGAAGTGTTAAAATAATAATAGTCATTGATGCTCCCGAGACAAATCAGGCCACTTTCGTATTATGACACATAACAATTTGCATTCTCACCGTCAGCCCAAGCGCTAAGAGAAATTGACTTGATGCGCAAATTATTATATATTTACTTGTGTTATTGTAATTAATTCACTTTTTCCGGTGCGCTCGTGAAATGGATATTATCAAAATGTTTCTGTTTGTTCGATTTCTGGCAGCTACATTTCCGTGTTAAAGTTTTGTGTTTTATTCATTTTCTATAGTAGGATTAGAAATTACTTTAAACATAGTCTTTGAGTATAGATTTATTTTTTTTATAAAACCATTTTTTTAATCTAGAATTACAGAGACTACCTACATTTTATTAACTTCCTAGTCCACGTTACTACCTCTTCTAGTGACATTTTTTAAGATATTCAATATTACTCAACTTTATAAAACTTTTAGCTCCTATTTCACTCTTTTTTTAACTACCTATATATGAGCAAAGAATTCCTTAAGGTATACTGCTCTCACATTTTCTTGACATATTCACAAGTTTCTGAATACAATGGCATACTTGTAATTTTCAGCACGAAGTTTGCGCAGGCGTTTTTAGTCCGTCATTAAATAGTTCAAACAATGATACACTGTTCCTTAGTATTTGCAGTACATGTATCTACTTAAAATATGGTGCTGAATTTCAAACTCTTTGAGTTTATTATTTTGTTTTATTTCATAGATACTTCAAATAAACGAACACTACTATTTATTCAATTAAAAAACTACTGCTATTCAATAACCACTTAGTAACCCACAAATCGAATATTTACATTTACCTTCCTATTGTTATACAAAAATAATAACTCTTCGCTAACCGGCATAAAACCCTCAAAACTTACGTCTAAGTTTCGTAACAAAACAGCTTTCGACACGGCGCGCGCGACAGCCTAGCGGTCACTACTTACTTGCCCGCGTGTGAAATAGGTAACCCTATTCCTCGCTCCTCAGAAATCATCCAGTCAACTCGATTCCTCGCCCATCACACAACCAATAAAAAAACCAGCCTCTATTATCTCTCCACCATCGCTCAAAACTCTCGCACCACGGCGTAAAAAATCAGCCCGCCAATAGATAACCAACCGCGTCACCTCCCAGATCCTCCAGAAAAAAAGCAACAATAACTGATTGACACCACATCGCGGAAGAGTCCCACCAGCATCAATTTGAATAGCCTCGCGGCCGGAATAAAAAAAGAAGGAGAAGCCTCATGAATTAATAGAGCTTGAGGCGCGCGTGCGTGCATCCTTCACGGCGAAATTGTTTTCCTCTTGTACTCAGCGCGCGCGCGAGTTCGGATAAGCTCCAATAAATCCGCTCCCCGCGGCTCTCTCGCGGCCCTCTTATTTAATAGTTCGCGCGCTCGGAAGCCCAGTTTTTCAAAGCGGCCCATTGAGCAACTCTCGCCGCGGAAACACGAGCCGGGCTCGCTTTTCCCGCTAGTCGCGCGTCTTACTCGGATGTGTCTGCATAGGACGAGGGACTCGTTAATATATTGAAATGGACGAGGCGCGGGCAGTAATTGAGGGACCGTCGAAGCGCAGACGTCACAATGCGAGAGGGTACCTGATTTACTGGGAGCGCCGGCTTCGTTTCTATTGATGAAACGAATGCCTTGGGGTTATGCGACTTAGGCGCGGAGGTATTGCTTATTTCGTAATCGGAGGGAGCGAAGCTTTAGTCCATGGTTCTCGTG
>UELX01000337.1:0-88002 GCA_900480035.1 Eupelmus urozonus | reverse complement strand
AAAATAAACTGTGATAGTTTTATTAAAATTAAGGGATTGTATTCTTGTCTACAAAATAAATAATTCATTTTTATACATACACAACATCTGTTTCTTCGTCATCATCTTGAGCGAGCTCTTCAGCAGTTAATGTAAAATAAGGATTTGCCGAAGCTGGTCTAAATTTATAACCAGTTAAAACAAAAAATATGTAAGTTGCCATTTCTCGAAACATTTCATCCAACCATTCGTATTGGAAGGGTACTGTAATCTAAAAGTAAAGATATTGTTATTACAATTTTTAAGTAAAGCCCAGATTATTTTTTGTTAAAAATTTAAAAAACAGCTTACTTTTAATAAATAAACAATAACTCTAGTGAAATAAATGTAACAAACTATCATGATATAAAAATGTCTAAAAAGTTTCAAAATCCGTAAATTAGCAGCAGCTTTGCCATCCATATGTGCAGCTTCTTGCAAATGCCTTATGCTCCAAACAACTGGGAACATAATAGCACCACAGCAGACCAAATCGACTAATATAAAAACATCACGCCACCTTTTGTGTTCTACATCGCCTTCCTCACTTTCTTCAATTATAATTTCTGCCACATTTGCTAACACCTAAATATAAGTTTTTGAATTAATTATCAGTTTTATTAATAAATTTAAAAAATTAAACAACAATTTTCATTTTAAAAAATATTTAAATTTTTACCTGAAGAGGAATAACGATCATAAATAATTTTTTATCTTTATCTGCTAGAATGTGCTTGATAAATGTCCAGCCAGTTCCAATAAGAACAATTGTAATAAATAAAACAGCCCCCTTCAATAAATGTGTTATATAATAAAGTATAGCCCATGCTGCAACGTGTTCACCTTTTGTTTGAATAAAGTGAAAATTGATTCCATGGAATAGTAAGGAAAATGACTTTAAGAAAACAAGAATTGCCATAAGATAGTGAATTTTGAAAACTGGAAGTCTAAAAATGGAAAAGTTAGATTTCTGCATTATATTTTATATTATAAATAACAGTTTTATAACGTACTTGCTTTGTTTGAGGATCATGACCCAAAAGGAACCTGAAAGAGAGAACAGAAGAGCCATCATGAAATAAAGTTCTGGTAATGGCATTTCTCCAGCACTTAAGTAATTATCGCCATTAATTTCTGTAATTTTCACCTAAAAGGAATATAAAAACGTGTTTAATAAGTTAAAAATATAACAAATTATTCAATGTAACTTAATTTCATAAATTCTTACTGAAAAATCTACTGCAACTCGATGTTTGTAATTAGGACAACTATGAAAATATAAATTATACAATCCTTCTTCCACTTCATTAGCAACATACATAGCAAAAGTCATATTGTAGTACTTTTCACCTTTAACTTCTTTTACAGACAATGGTAATGTCTGAAAGCAAGCACTAGTATCTTGAAAAAGTATCCCTGATTTTATGTTATCTATTGATTTTTCAAGCTCTGTAACAATTAATTTATATATAATATAAATATTTTTAGTTATCTCTGTTCAAGTTTCAGAACAGGCTGGAAATAATAATAAGTCTAATTTCTTAAATAAATAACAAACTATTGTAATATAAAAAACAATAGTATAATTTAAAAATATTTAACTAAATTACTTAATGAAATAATTACTTTTTTCAGCTAAAAATATATCATAAGAAGTTCTATTAAGATCTAACATTTGTTTAAAGATTCCATTTCAAGTTAATTCAAGTATTCTAGTTTTCTAAGTAAGTTTCAAGGTATTCTAGATTTTCTATAAAAATAGTAAAAAATAAGTAAAACTTGATAAATTAATTACCATGAGGTGCCAAGTCTCTCTTTCTTCGATGAAATAATGCTGTATCACTAAGACCTGTTGGTAACGAATGCCTTCTAACACGAGGAACTTGTATTGAGCTTGCATCTTTAAAGATATGCACTGAATGTACATTGCTGCTACAATTTATCTTTACCCTAAAAAAATACAACTTATTAATAAGTTTTAAAATTTGATTAAAACATTTTTTTGTTCTTAATAATAATAAACAGCATACAGTAAATTTTTTAGATCAAAAGTGAAATATATAACTGCAGTTTCATCCTTTTGTTCATAATCAGATTTTATACTGGTTGCACCTTGAAGTAGACATTTATCATGAGTGTCTATGTAAGGATTCATGGCATCGCTTAAAGTTCGATCGAGTGTAAAGCCAAACTGTAATAAGCAAGATTAAAATTCATGATTATACGTGGTACTTCTTGGACAAGATTTTCTTATGCGATTACTTACCACAGCATTTTCATCATATGGTGTAGCCTTGAAATCAGTCAAGTTCACGTTCAAGACTCCATTTTTATAAAATCCAAAAGTAGTTAGCGATATAAAACGCCTGAAGTCATTCTGCAAACAAAATACAACTCTCAATCATCTAACCAACCATAAAAACATCTCTTATTGCTGTGTTGTCATCCAAAGCATAATTGAATAATTGAATTTAACACAGCAGAATGAAAAATACACACCTTGACATCAACTTTATGAATTCTCGCCGACGTAAAGTCGAGAAGAAAAAGGGCCAGCAGGCCTGTGATAACGAATCTCAGCTTCATCCTCGGCGCAGTTGGATTATTCCACGTAGACAAAAAGCATTCCGCACATTATAAGTTGAGAAAATTTAATAAAAGTCGCTCGAACCTCGCGACTTGAGAAAGATTGGCTCTTCGTTATATACTAAGCAGTATATGATCTCGTTTCCACCCTTCTTCGCAGCGACGTTCAGCTGTGGTTGCCGAGTTGACGTTAAGACAATCTCGCGTGCGCGTGTAGATGTGTATGCCTATAAGAAGAATCTTTATGTGTGGCGGAGACACACGGATACGAATTGAATCACTACAGGTATTCTATTGCTTCAAGGTGTGTGCGCGCACGACGGCTGCGTGTTGCGTTTTGCGTATACTTAATTTTCATCCCTTTAGAGACTAGTGTTTCTATCGTACTTGTAGAAAAATGACCATTGATTTTGCTGCTGAGGCATAAAGGAGTTATTCTAACCGATGTGTTGGAGAGCGTTTTTTCATCGAATCATTAAACTGCTTATGTAAAAATGTGCGATACAGATTATTGAATACGTGCGTCGCCATATGCAACGCCATATTGTAAGATAATCGAATGTGCTCCGATAATAAAAATATGGCGGCAGGCGGCTGCGTAGGAGCGGCGGCGCATGCGCTAATCGCAATGCTGTTGTTAGTAGCGCGTATTTTGTTTTATTATTACATTTTATTTAGGTATAAGAAAATAGCCAATTAAATGTTAGATTAAAATTTTTTTTTTAATTTCTAAATTTATTATTTTTAAACAAAGGTGTTCGAAATTTCGGACAAAAAACTTTTATGACTTTTATTAGAATTTTAAGTAGTTTAGTAAAAGATTTATTCGAGTTAAATTAGTTTTTGCTTAATTATATATTTATAAAATTTTTTAAAGTTTAATTTTTAATTCAACAAAAGTATTTTAATAATTTTATTTCTACTTTATTTCAAATAATATATGTAAGGCTGCGACTTTTTGCTTTTAAATATTTTATGTGAAATATTATTTTTAATTTTTAATCAATCAATATTTTTGTTTAAACTCACTTCTAAAGGTTATTTTATAGGTGAACCGAATTATCTTTCAAGGACGCAGGGTAAAGGGAATTAGGGATTGAGAGACCTCTGAGTCTCTGTTTTTATTTCTTGCTATACGGTATATATAGATATATATATATCACCAAAGCCAATAAGCATGTGCGATGGCCCTAAAATTGCACCGGTTTTTTGGCGGTCAACAACTATTAAACAAGAAAGTTCATAATTACATTTATTGTAGTCGTATTATACGTAAGTATTTTAAAGTAACACGATAGAGAGGTTGTTGAACTGTGGATATTTTTAATACATATAAATTTCTGATTTAATTCAGAAAATGCAGAAAATAATTTTAGAGGTTATGTATACAATAAATTTTTTCCTTTTACAGAGAAAATTCCTATTTTTGTATGTAATGGATAAACGCTTCTTGTTTCCAAATCATTTGGATTCAGATTATAAATTAACAAGAGCATCTAGTTATACTGAATTATCAGCAACAAAAAAACTTGTATTTGAAGAGAAATGTAAATTAAAAAACAGTGGAAATCTTATTAAGCAGTACAGTTATGAACATATTTTTGACCAAAAAACTAACACAAGGTATTACTATAAAAATCCTTTTTGTATTTTCTATATTTTAAAAATCTATATTTTAATATTCATGCAATTATAATCTTTTTATAGCCAGGTAAAAATATCACAAACTTTTAAATCTGATGATGAAGAACGTACAAATACTTGGAATAAAATATTCCCAACTCCAGCTTTTTTAAAAAATTCAGAAAGATTAAAAGACAGCAATTCTTTATCAAATTCACGAAAAATGTCATTTTCAAATCAAAATCTTTGTATAGAAGGGCCTGATAGTGTAACCCCAAAACCAATCATAGCACCAGCTAAGTTAATTATTAAAGATAATGAATTCAATCAATCAAATGACAATAATCAAAATAATCTTTTTGAATGTAATCAAAAACAGTCAGATAATGAAAAAGTGAGTGTATCATCTTCAGAATTTAAAAAACCATTGCCAACTATAGATTTTTCTGAAAAAAATCATTTTCCTAAAGATGAAAAAACTAATGATGATCACATAGTTAAAAAAGATGATCAGAAGCTAGTTGAAAAAGATGATCAGAAGTTAGTTAAAAAAGATTTATCTGATTTAAAGAAAAATTTAAGATCACTGGTTCCTATAGAACCTCAAAAAACAAGCAGAACCTATCTGTGTTGGTCATTTTTGTTCCTAATACTTCTTCCAATAACTGTTTTGTATGTAGCAGCCTTTTTAAATAGTGAAAATTTATTAAAAAGTGTATGCGATCCTCATTTTACAATGAACAAAATACCGCAAGATTTGAAAAATAGACTTTATGGACAAGATTCTGCAGTAAATGATTTAACTCAATATTTTATTGACAAAAATGGTCAAACTGGTTTTGACATTTTAATATTGACTGGTGGAATTGGAGTTGGAAAATCGTATGCTGCTGAAATTATAAAAGATAATTTAAAAGACAGTTATAATATTCTTGAATATTATCCTCCACTCTTCAGGAAGGAAGACAATGCCTACAAATCTCTGTCAGTTTGTAGCTGCAATTTAGTGAGATTAGAAAATTTGAAGACTGATGATATTCTAGATGCTGTAATATTTATAAAAAATCTGAAGAAAAAAGTTAAAAATCACTGCATCTTGATTTTAGCTATGTTTAATACACAAGAGACAGATCAAAATTTAAAAAGGACCTTGGATCTAAAAAAATCAATTTCATTAATTGATGAAAAATTCAAAGAAGCAGATTTACAACCTATTTTGGTCAGTTTCACATCTATGACTGATGAAGCTTTGGAAAAGTGTATAAAAGATGCAGCTGACTATGCTGGCATGAATTTATCGAACGATAACATAGAATACGTAAAACGTGATTTATTACTATCTGACAGTGGATGTAAAGGAGCATACGCAAAAGTTCAGCTGGTAGGAAAAGCTGTGAAGTCTGATCTCTAAGAATTGACTTTAAAGGGTACAAATACGTTGTGATATGAGCGCTGTAAACTTAGTATAATTTTACTTTGACAATTGAAAAACGTGAAAATGAATGGGTGAGCAAATGCGTTTATACAAAGTAATCACGCTGTATTCAAATGGTCTAAATTAATCAAAGCTTCTAACTAATTCACATTAGTTTTTTTTACGAAGCCAACTGACGCGATGATTGTTTTTCTTAGTCAATAATAAAACGTTAACCGGTTTCTTGTAATCAAACAGAAAACATCACATAGGTCGTTTAATCCAGAATACATTTGAAATGAAAAAAACTATTTTGTTTGCATTAAAACTTTCCCTTAGATAGCCATAACACCTCATTCTTCAATTTTTTTATGTAACGATTAATTTGGACTGTCTAGTATAAAATATATAAGTATAAAGTAATAAAACGATAAAACACTAAAAAAAAAAAAATCATTCCTACAGTAACGAGGTGAAAGCTCTTGTTTTCTTTTTTAGTAAGTCAATAGGTTGCACTATCGCGTAAGAAGTTATAGTACGCTCGGCGCGGGGATGCGTAATGCGTAATGAGTGTTAAAGTTATGACGTGGCGGATAGTGCAAATAAATGCGCGCGATGCCGAGGCATGAGCCGCGAGCGGCGAGACAATTTGCAGTAGGCGAGACGGCGGCGCGCGGCGCCTCTATTACGTAGATGGACTTTAACGAAACATTTAAACGCGCGCAGGAGTTTTACCGCAGGCCTATGTAATGTATACTTTGGAGTAAGCTTCCTTGCGGTATAATCGCATTTCACTTTTTCTGATTATGAGCGAGCGGGGAGGAAAAGAAAGGAAGGGAGCTAGTGGTCTGCTTTGATTTGCGTTCGCTTGCTCGCGCGCGTGCGATGCGCGATCGTTGCGTGTGTCAAAAGTCTTTTATAAAAAAAAAAAATTCGACTATACCGAGCGAGGGAAATGTTGCGTTACGCTATTACGTCCGTTATGCAAAGATCAAAAAGAAGGCGCGCGCGTGGTTAAAGTATAAAGCGCGGTTTTAGAGCTAGGCGCTCTCGCTCGCTTCACGCATTGGTAGTTACCGTATTGTCTTTGGTGCCAATAACAGAGCATAAGCTTTACTTATCTTAAAAGACTATTGTAATTTTCATTTATTATTGTTTTGATAAATATAATGTTTTTCTTATTATGTAGAATTTGTTATTAAATAAAGCATTTTTTACAGATTGTGTATTC
The DNA here is from genome assembly GCA_900480035.1 of Eupelmus urozonus. Taxonomy (NCBI): domain Eukaryota; kingdom Metazoa; phylum Arthropoda; class Insecta; order Hymenoptera; family Eupelmidae; genus Eupelmus; species Eupelmus urozonus. The sequence goes on along the minus strand of UELX01000337.1, from coordinate 81,130 downwards.
TACTTTTTTTATTTTTTGACCATCCTGACAAATAAGAATTTAAATATGATTTATAGATCCAGATATCTAGACCAAGTGTAATCACTTAATGATGAAAAGTTTACATAAAGTTGTTACATTTACAGTTTTTTTTTGTAATTTAGACTTGCGTCTAGTTACGGGTTTCCAGAGTTTTTGATTTGTTCTTACCTCCGACTTATTAAGGAAATTATTAGGTATAATGATCGTTCTAACGCCGCATTAAATAAGGTATACGGACACTTCTAAGGAGAGATTTCGATCTCCGGGAAACGGATTTTGATGAGATTTTGCGATAGGATTGGTTACTTCAAAATGATATCCAGCGCCGTTAATTTGGTTTCGTATATCCTCATTTTCAATATACCTAAACAATTCTATTTTTTACATCTAACCGTATATTATAACATTTTAATTAAAAAAAAAAAATAAATAAATAATTAAAGAAAAGTAAATGAAAAATTTAATCTGCCAAAACATTTAATTTATTTTTAGAGTAAAAATAAACAAAGAGAATTTATTGAAAATAATATAAAAAATACAAAATGCTACGTTTAATACGCAAATTATTTTTAATTCTTCTTGCAGTCTAATAATCGCATAGACAATAATTATTATAAATTATGAAAAAATGATTAATATTTTTTAAGTATAATAATTACGTTAAAAGTTGTCATCTTTTACCCGGTGGCATGTTATTCAGTCCACTTACATAGAGAAATTTTCCTTTGTTAATTACATGTTACGCGTAGCAAGTTTGTCTACTACTTTAAACCGAAAAACTGAAATAATAAAATGAGTTTCAACAAAATAAAAGCACTTTCATTAACCTTCATTATGACCTCCCAAATCAACTCGAACAACAACTTGAATAAGCAACCTCAATTATCCTCAATAATCATCCTTTTAATAAACAGGTGCAGGCAGCATAAAAAGCAAAGTTCATCAAACCCACAGTTATTAAAACCAGCCGCTATCCTTCATTATCTCAAAAAGCTTCATTACTCTCTCCTCCAATCTCAATTACCATCGCAGCTACTCCAGGCTGCTTAAATTCAACACCGACCCTCACCTTATCGCGCTCGCAATACAAACAGTCCCCATTCAAGGATACACCTATTAAAAGTCGCACCTCTGCTCTTGAAAGCAACCAGCGAGATTTCCTAATATTCAACTCTTCGGCAAATCCTTAACCGCTTACACATAAGACACTTGCTATACCAGAGCGGCAGGGACGTTTTAGCGTCAATGTTAATGCGATTCCGAGCGCGCCTCGCAATGCCAATGTCTCTTTGGAGGCCTCTCCTCGTTTATGAGCGCCGCCTCATCGGCGTGGATCATCGCTGGGAGTTTTTGACCGCTGCTTGAATAATTAAGCGCCGCTAAGCGCGCTAAGTGGGTCAGCGATTTTTATGATAATTTTCCAGCGCGCGACTGGCACGCGCGTCGATGCTGCGTTTTTTTTTTGACTTTTGCTTTTCAGCGTTGCGAAATTACGAAAACTGAGGCAACTCCCTGCACAGCTGTGGAAATTCGGAGGGAATTACGAAAATTAATAAGCCGGCGATTATGGGGATTATTGTTGTTATTACGCCAATTGGCGGTGCTCGATGCCTAATCGAATGCAGCAAGAAAATTATGACTCTTTGTTTGCGTGTGTACGCGTAATAAGAGACGTGCTCGGGACAGTCGAATGGTAAAAGCGAGGAAGCAGATTATTAATGTTATGGCTACTGCTCTTGTCTGGCCATGCCCGTCTCTTTTCTACTGTTATTAGCTGCGAGAGTACATAGAGCTGCTACCTTTTGACTATAACAATGTTTAACTCTCACCCATTGTTTTAACGTTTCGCTAAAGAGCGAGTGTCAACGCGCGATTGTTTTGCATTCGCGGCATTTTTAAGTGCAATCGCTCTGTGTGTTCGTGCGTCAATTTAACGCGTTTAGTGATAAAGACATGACGATCCTTGAAAAAAACGTATCGGTTATAAATGAAACGAGATTAGAAAATTTGTTTATAACTTAGCTACGCAAATCCGAGCAGACCGCATTTTTAATGAATTTTTTCAAAAACCGACTCGTTACAATATCGCGAATAAAAAACAATTGGTCAACTAGACATAACGGAAAAAAGTCAAACATTGATTTAGCACGTCTATTTTTTTACTAATCCCCATAGTCAAAAACCAATACCACTCGAAAATGCATGATTGAATCTGCGGTAAACTAGCGTCAACCTATTCACGGATAAGCAAAGCGAAACGCCAGATAGAAAAAGACCAGCGCCGCTCTGCTTTCCCTTTTGTCGCGCACTTTTTCTAGGCCTTTCACTCCTCATTCCGTTTTTTTCTCCTCCTTATCTCCTCGCACATTTTAAGCAAAGCGCGAGACACGCAAACGTCCATTTCCGGCACGCGAATTTTTGGAAGCTTTGTTTTACGTATATCACGGGGATGGCCGCAGAGAGTTGACGCTTTCACTCGCGAAATTTCGATTACTATCTTAATGTCCGCGCGCGTGCGCGCGTGCGCTTGCAAAAAATAATAGGGATCTAGAGGTGGTCTTCGCGCGCACCTGTTATACAAGCTAATATAATAAGTAGCGCTGCGTGCGTGCTCCGATTTCATAATGGAGATATAGGATCGGATTTTTTAGACGGATGTGTGGTGCGAGATTTTTTGAGAAAAATTGCACAAGCCTTTCTTGAGATGTTTGTGCTCGCGGGCGCGGAAAATGTGTAACGGTAACGATTATCGAAGAGGGCCCCGCATAAGCGGCTTTCATGAGGAAAATTGTAGGCCAATTTCCGCGAACCGCGCGCTTTCTTTGTTTTCCTTCGGCTTTTCTTCTCACTCGCTGCTTTTTAATTATCCGATTATGTAATGCGGCTTGATCGCTTATTACCGACGCACTGACCATCTCAGAGTGCTATTACATCTATAAATAAATGGATGTGTATGTCTTTTTGAAAGGCAAGTTTCGAAAGGAACTATCAAACGCTTCGATCTTCCTTTTGTTACGGCACCGATTATTTCATCGCAATTAACCTAAAGCTCGCTCGCCAGACTCTTTCTAGAGGCTTTGTTTGCCCATTATTCCTGGCTGATTTGATTAGATCGCTTTTCGGGAAATTTCTCTCCTGGATAATACATTTTTTTCAATTTTTCAGATTTCGGATACATTACGTAGTGCACGAAAGTTGGGTAATTGATTGAGATCAGGTTGATTTTCGCGTTGAAATTTTAGAAAATTTTAACTGCGAATATTTTAATTTTAAAAAGCTTCATGGTACACGCTCCACGCCTCATAGATAAATTATATTCATAGCGATAAGTTTAATTAAAATTACGAACAATTTAAACGGGTTTTCATTCAAAAATTTGTAATCCGGCAATCTTTTAATTCAAATGAGTTGGGGAATCCAGAATCTTTAAGTAATTGTTTAATAGTATTGGCAAATCTTTTCTTATTTTGTTCTTTGTTTTTAAGAAAATCTTCTAAATGACAGACGTGCCCTGACAGTTTTTGAAGGTCTCGAATCAAAAGTATTTTTCCCATCAAAATGTCAACAGTTATGTAAAGCACCGATTTCATAGAAATCAAGTTATGCACTGCGCCGGCCTGCAATATATCGGGGAATTCCATTAATTTTCTTTCGCCCACTAATTATTAATGGCAAAAATATATTTTTGCAAACTACCAAAACTTGATATAAAGCCATTTTTTTATTACTAAATTAAAATTTTGTTAAAAAAACATACATAAGATAGCGGAGCATGTAGTTTTCGGTAGTCTTTGTTGCAATTTATCATTTCGCCAATCGATTAATACAACCCTTCAATTTTCCAGTATGTAAATTACAAAATATCAACCTATAGCCACCGGCGTGAATTATCTAACGACACTTTACGACTATCAATACGAAACTTCAAATTTCGCAAAGTGTGGCATCGATTAGGCAGCGACTCCGGCGGTAAGGGACACCAAGAACTCCTCTCTTACCGCTGCTCTATAACAAGCCTCTGAAAAAAAAAGGCCGAAAAAAATAATGTCGACACTCCTCCAGGTCGTTAGGTATACGCGTGGAGCGAGAAAAAATCGGTATAACCTCTCGAATGTTGAAAGTTTGTTAAAGTCCGTGGGCCCGACAAAAAGCGGTGGGCGCTCGAAAGAAAGAAAGAAAGAAAAAAAAAGGAGGAGTCGTGAATCGGCGGCGGCGTTGGCAGCTGACTGGTCCAAGGAGGTGGACTGCGGCGGCGGCGGCGCGCGCTTTCCAGTGAGAGGGAGAGTAACGAGTAACAAGATCGGCGCGCGCGCTCAGCGGAGCGTCCAAGATTATAAAAGAGTGCTTGCAGAACCGGTAAAGGGGCAGTTGAACCAAGTGCGTCGCAGAGTTACTTTGGGGTACGTCTCTCTTAGCTGTCTCTCTTAGTGTTCAGTCTAGTATATATATATATATATAGGATAAAGGAGCTATAGATACTGTAAGGATAGGAGTGATACAGCTGCAGGTTGCCCGCATCGACTAATTAATTTGATCGGCGGCGGACGGTATGGATAGCACGTAACACACTAGCTGCACCATTTCTTTTTTCTGCTAAGTGCGCACCTGCTCTCGCCTCGATTCACTGAGAATTAACGATCCAACCTGTATTCTCCCGCGTATTAGAGGTTTGGCAAAAAGCTCATTTGCACGCCGAAGCGCGCGTCAGTCGGTTTTCTCGGGAATGTCGGTCATTAAAATTCATCTCTGCGGTTTCTAACTTAACTCGGCCTCCGTAATTAGCTTTTTATCGATAATCTTGACTAAGCTCAGCGAGTTTCACGCGCGCTTCATTAATTTGTAAAAACGTCGCCTAACCGATCTTCGGAAAAATTGCCTTTTTTTTCTATACGCTTTTCTTTTTTCGTATATACACAGTGTAATTACAATAACGCAAAGCACCGTTTTTAAGCAACAGTAGTTTTTAACGTTTAACGTTTTTAAGCAAACCTTAAAACGCACGAGTTGCATCCTCGACCAAAATAGCTACACTCTCGAGGAATTCGGCTTTTAAGAAGAATTCTCGAGTATCGTCTATCAAAAAAGCGGGCTTCTATAACAACAAGGATCATCTAACCAGTCTCGCAGATAGTCCACGTTCTCGTTTAGCGCGTTGCAAAATTGATGATCGGTCGCGACGCGAGCTCCTTTGAGTTGTAAATCGAATGCTAACACGTCCAGTGAATACATTACAGTCCAAGATGAATCACGCGCTGGATCTACATATAAAAATCGTACTCCTCTTCTTCTCTCTTTTGCGCGCGTCATAATCAATTCTGCGCATCGACTTGTGCAGCCGTCTTAATAGCCTCGTCGCGTATGCAGAATTCGAGAGTTTACATAATAGCACAAGCTGGAAAAAAGGACCAAGTGAAAAGTGAAAAGTGAAAATGGACAAAGTGGGCCAGGAGGGCGGGGGACGCGATATCGCGCGCGAGATGGCAATTATGAGTTACGCGCGGATGAAACGGCGAAATAGTTATGGCATAACCGCTCGTATAATACGATGGTAAAAGGCTTACGCGAGCCAACGTAATATGGTGCGCTCAAATGCACATTGGTCTATGCATATATATACGTCCATGCGGCCGGCTGGATGCAGAGCGCGTATACAAAGGAGTCGGTGTATGCGCCGAGCGCAAATGACGCTATAACTATTACTTTCTACGCGGAAGAAGTCTATGCGCGGACCGTAGGAGGCGGCTGCCCTCCACGTAACGATGTATATACCCTCTGTGACTTCTTAATTAAACGATCGGAATGATTAGAGGCGGGGATTCGTTTGGTTTATTTTCGCGTTACGGTCTTGATTTTGTGAATTCGCGATCAGCTGGGCGGGTTAATTAACGAGGATGTTTGGGCGCAATTAGTGCCGGGGATCGAGCGAATTACAGAGTCGCTTTTCACTTTTTAGCATTTTCGAGGAAAGTGTATATGCGCCGGGCGCGGATTCGTCAATTGAATAATCCAATTATCTAGCGATCTCATCCTGTTTCGTGGTTTTTTTAATTATCCGAAGATACATCGACTTTATTTACGAAACGGCGGTTATCAGCGAGATTCCCCGAAATTAGGCGTAATCGAGCCATCTCTCGAAATCTCGGGAATCAAGGAAAAGGACACTTGGCGCCTGCAACACCGGGAGACTTTCGTCAGAAATCCAGATGCGGGCACAGGAAAACCGCGGCGCGCGTGTATTAAGACTACTTATAAACAGAAAATTAGTCTGGCCGTTTTGAAAAAAGAAAAAAACCTTGAGACAAGTCGGCAAGGCACGAAATAGCGCAGTTACATGACGGGTAAAAGTAACGTTTCATCAGCAAGAAATCTCAACGAGTCCGCGTGTATAGATAATTTCCAAAGAAATTGAGATTACTTATGAAATTACATAAGGGCGCGAAAGAGAATATACAAAATCTATCGTTCAGCGAGAAACAAAAATGAGGCAAACACTCGAGAGCATTGACAATAAGTATTTTGTAACGTCTTTAAAAAGCCGGTCCCCGCGACTGTATACGAATCCGAACGTGTTTATGCAGCCAAATATTATGTAAAAAGGGAGCTTCGGTGCGGGCGCGCGTGAGTCAGGCGAACACAAAGATGGGTGAACAACCGCGCCGCAGGCGTAGCAACACACACACACACCACACGGTATATCGAGCCCGTTGCATAAGAGTCCCGGCAGCAGGAGGAGAAAGTTCTTTCGAAAGAGCCGAGAGACGCTGGTGTATATAGCTATGTGCTGTGTACGCGTGCGCTGGAGTTATGTCACTCGCGCGCGCGCGCGCTCCTTCGAATGATCCAAAAACGCGGATTATGCCACCTGACGTAATAGTTACAATAATATAATCGTGCGCAGCTAGATTATGCCATCGCCTCGGGCCAGGTTGTAGCACACTTTTTTTTTTTTAATCCTCCGGCTTTCTAGGTCAGCCGATCTGTGTATCTTCGCTTGGCTTTTTTCCTTTCTTTTTCTTGCATGCGTGTACTCCCGCGCTTCTTTGCATGATCGGGTTTATCGAGGAAGTCGCGACACCGATAAGCAAGTCGCGTCTTCGGACAGGATATTGGGGAGCTGGATTATAGAGGAGCGCAGACTGTTGTTTACTTGGTGGAGGATTGCCGTTTGTCAAGCAAACTGGCGAGTTACTCCCCCTTAATTGAGTACTTGCATGCCCGACAAGGACGCGGTAAATGCTCACTTCCTCGCGCGCGAATTCGTACTTGAAGAAAGTCATTGAACATTTTCATGCGGCTCTTACCTTACCGCGAATTGTCTGCTTGAACGATTACTGAAAAAGAAAGAGAAAAGTATAAACGAAGGCCCCGCTCTTTGTTGCCTTTGTCTCGTTGCACCGCGCAGCCTTCGTGTGAATAATGAGGGCCGGATATGGATTAAGAATGAGGTGTAACGTTCGATTACCTTTTCAGAAATTGAGGCTTCTGTAGCGGATAAAAATAATCGGCAAAAATGGGCGCAGTCGAATACGTGACCGAGGAGGACGCGTACGAGTGGAAGCTGTCGGAGGAGACCCAGAAAATAGCCAAGGATGAGCTGAGGGAGGACAAGAACACCAGGGATCAGGCGCTCGAACAGGTCAGGAACTGGATCAAGATGAATCCGCGCATTGAGAACAGCCGAATGGGTATGTTTACTTTCGAAAGTTTCTGAGCGAATCTTCTATTTTTATAACTACAAGCTATACCGTCTAATATTTTCCTTGTTTCCATTCTGCTGGCTGTTCTCCTGTATTTATTGTATATTTGCGTGTGACCGCGCGCGCTTTTTTTAGACGGCAAGTTCCTGCTGAAATTTCTGCGCTGCAAAAAGTTCAACGTGCCGATGGCTCAAGAGGCCATCGAGCGGTACCTGCTTCTGCGACAAGTCTATCATCCTGCCTTTCATAGGCTCGACATCACCGAGCCCAATATGGAGGAGTTGTTATCACTAGGGTATGCTTGAGAGAATTAAAGAAACATGCAAACAAACCTGACAAGAACTCAGTGCCATCTAGTCCTTATACAAACTTAAGCATGTATTTTTTTTTTTAAGTGTCTCTTTCATGCTATTTATTGTTTCAGCTATATCTTCGCAGTCCCAGGCCGAGATCACTTGGGCCGCCGCGTTATTGTCGCAAGACCCGGTAAAACTTGGTCGCCATTAGGCCGATTCCATGAAAATCTTATTACCACGCATAATATATCTTAATTTTACTTCTACTATATAGTCACGCTTAACCTACTCCAATATCGCACCTTAAAAAACAAATCTTTCAGCTACACTTTAGGCGTTCCAGATTGGATAATGTTGGATAACGATAGCTTTTCAAAGCGTCCGGTTCAGGTCGCTGCCTATACATATATATATATCACGCAATACATAATTATCCAACTTGGAAGCAAAACTCGATTACTCTCTCCCTCTATCTCCCTCCCTCTTTATTTCTCTCCAAAAAGTAACGAAGCCCATAGGTACACGAGCCATATCGAAAAATTCGACCGTTGGTTATAGGAGTTTTCGATCCTTACAAATTCACCAACGCGGACATGTGCAAGATCCACGCGATTACGTACGAGGCCCTGATGGAGGACGAGGAGAGCCAGATACGGGGATTCGTCCACTTCGCCGACGGGGCCGGAGTCAGCTTTCCACACCTCACGCTCTTCACACCCAAGGAGGCCGTTCGCATCGTTAAAAATGGCGAGGTACGCTTTTTATACTTGGACGAAACGGGAAACGCTTGGCTTTTATCCTTGCTATATACTCGATGCTTTAATCGATTATGACTCATCGACAAAAGGGTACTTTCGATTCCGTGATTTATGCAAGAAGAGAGTTGATGAAATACATATAATACATTTCGCATAATCGATCGGACTATTTTCGTTTGAGAGCCAGACTGTATTAGCGCGGCTAATGTGCCCCGGCTCCCAAGGACGTTCACGTAACGCCGATAAGTTATAGGGTCCAAAACCGGTTTTCTCGGCTATATACAGCCTGCCTTTTTTTATTTCGGTAAAATTGGGTCGTTCACCAATTCTGAAGCCGGCTGCTGCTGCTGCTGGCCAACATATTACGTTTATCGCGTGCGCGGGGCTATACGAGTTCAGCCGGTGCGATAATACCTAGCTGTAGTGAAAGGCTGGCTGTATTTGCCTCTCGACTGACGGGAACACTGGATACTTTGTTTTGCACGTGTGATTTTCTATATTTATATTGTAAATGCAACGCGGAAAAGTTGTTTTATGAGTATTACCATAATTTTGTTGAAACTCGAGAGAAACTTTTAGAGTATACAATTTGCTATATTTATAGTAAAATTTATTACAAGTATGCAAATTTTTACGACAAAATATATTAATTTTTATACTACAAATATGTTAGTTTGAAAAATACATCTTTCACTCTTAGAATCTTATGTACCAAGATTAGTTGTATTTACTAGGCCATTTTTCACCGCGTAGATGATAGCGCTCGTCAATAAATTGCTGAATAAAAAATATCTAGATCGAGCAAACTATTTGCGTTTCCGATTGTTGGAAAGCACTTGAAATGCCAAATCATATCGTCATCGTTTCTACGTCGCACACACTTGCGTAAAAAAAATTAATACTCGATAAAATCTGATTACAATAATATAGTTGATTATCTTTTTCCGGATTTTTTTGATTGACATAATTTAAAAACAAATAAAGACAAATAAAAGAACTGCTGGATTGACATATCTTATTGTGAAAATTTTTTTAGATTTATACACGATAAAATGAGAGATAAAAAAATATTAATAACTTGTAAACTCTGTTACTTAGAAAACAATTTACTAAAACACTTGATAAATAAGCAAGTTTAATCGATATAATAATTGGCCAGATCTTAATCAAAGTTGGTGTACTGTACAGGAAATACCCGTGAAACAAGATATTAATCTACTTTTACGAATTTTTTTAATAAATACTGATGAAGTTTTATTGAAAACTTGTGAAATAGAAAACTTGTGATATTATCTAAATGTACAAGAGAATCATTGAGTATATAATTCATTTATAAAAAGAAATAATAGAATCATCCAACTTATTTGTAAAAATGTAATCCTTTATTAGTTTAGTTAGTAAAAAACTTTGAAAAATATACCTCGCGTACGTATAACAGGAAAACAAAATAAAAATGGCACAATTTACAACCTGCATATATTTTTATACTATACGTATTATTAAAGTAATTATAATCATTGTTATTTTTAATAACATTTAAGCATCCATAAGTTAGTTTATTTAGCAGAGAGAAAAGCGAATGGTGCAGAACAAAACAGTGTCAAGTATATTTACGTATGCAAAATTTGGCAATTTTTAGAAAACGCTGCCAATGAGACACAAGGAGGTTCACGCCATAAACGCCCATCCTTCTCTCAAGTTTGCTTTGGACTTTGGTATGTCCTTGATATCGGAGAAGATCAGGAGTCGTGTGCGAATTTACACAAGCCTCGAGGACGCCAAGAACAACAAAATGGATACGAGCATGCTACCCAAAGAGTATGGTGGCACCATGCCCATGCAAGAGATGATCGGTTAGTATAATTTGTCCTTTTTATTTAAATTATTTTCTAATTAAGATTTATATTTTATAATTAAAACGAGGCTTAACATAAAATCTGCAAATTAATTTGGTCAAAGGAACAAAAATAAGTAAGACACTTTTTATTATAGAAAATCTAAACTGTCCAACTATATTTCATGATCAAAATCAATATAAAAAAATATCACTTTCAACATAAATTAATTTTCAATTATTCCAAGTATTATATGTACACACATGTGCATGCAAATCAGTGATATCTAGCACCGATAAATTTAATTACAGATCTATGGCGTAAGGAACTTTTGGAGTTGCGACCAATCCTGCTGACCCACGACAAAATGAAGGTGCGCTCGGAGATGTACTCGGAGAAGGCTAGGGAAGGTGCCGTGTCCGCCTTGAAGCAGGGCTTCGCCTGCTCGACCGCATCGACCGGCGAATCGACGATGCACGGCATTTGCGGTTCCTTCAGAAAACTCGAAGTCGACTGATCTCTCTACTCTATGTATTATACATTAGTACCTTAATTAATTATCTACAAAAACTTCGAGGCACAAAAGACAAATTGTATAAATAGCCTGGAATGGTGATTAAGTACTTTGAAGTTCGCGTCTAGATGTTGTAATTAGTTGTTAATTTGATGCACGTGTTGTGGGTTGTTCTTTTTTTTTCATTTTATCATACACACATGTATTCTTAGATTCAGGATTATAATGTTAAAAAATGTTCTGGATATCAAACGAAGACAGATCGATCGTTTTTTTCTTTAAATTGATTTTAGGTTGCACAACATGTGTTTTCATTGTTTTTTTTTTTGTACAAAAAATACTTAGTTTAAGGGAATTACTCTAGTTGCCTAGTTACTTGTATTATAGTTGTAAGCAATTGTATTTTTTCATATTAAACGCACATAAAAATATTTTGGATTTCTCATTTATTATTAAAAATAAATTATAAAATTTATCTCTAATTCTCCACCCAACTAGAAACAATCTTTCTTATCCTTTTACGGGCTGCCGTCAGTTCGGGAACATCGTTACGGGAGTCAGCTTGAAGATCTTGGCAGTGTGAAGAGCCTAAAAATTATTATTATTAATTATATAGGTTCAGGTTCTAACAGGCTGTTCAGCTGGACGATTTGATTTCACCTAGAAATAAAGTTTTAAAGATTAAAAAAAAATACCTCGAATAAGAATTGCAGGTGAATCGTCATTCAGGTCATGCAATACTGAAAGAGCATGCCAAGGATCTACATCTCCATTAACAAAGATGACATTTTTAACGTCTGGAATACGACCACCATAAACGATATTTGTTCTACTGACGCCATAGTCTAAAAGGCTTCTTTCATAACTAAAATGGAATTGTTTACGTAAGATATCTATGCATGTGTTTAAAGCCAATCGATTCTCTTAATGCCTATAGACTGTTAATAAAAGGCGTCTGTCCCGCGATACTTACTAATCACCGTAAACGTCTGTGCATACATTTACGAAGAAATCAAGTCCGAATAAAGTTCCGAAAACTGATTTAGTGGAGTTTGTCGTTTGATAATAACCATATTCGGTACATGTTTGGAAATACCATTGCCTCACTAATTGACAAATACATAAGTTACTTAAATATTTACAAATCTAACAAATTTAAATGAAACAAATAATGAAGTTTTTACTAAATGTTTGGATTTAATTAACAAAAGCAATGAATATTGCGAAAAACCGCAATGAAAATTAGCATATTTATTATTTAAGGCATTAAAAATAATCAAAATTGAAAATTACTCGCAGCATTATTCCAAGTTACACGACGTAGAGTCTCGACAAAATTGGAATATTCAACATCTCTACAAGACGATGTTTTGACTAGTTTTGCCAGTCTATCGATAGGCTGAGCAATACTAGAATCCGTCATAGTGTCGCAAAGTTGGCCAATATTACTCTTGCCATTTACGATTCTGTTATACTGAACAGCCCCTGCAAAGACCTGCATAATTGTGCTTTTAACAAACTACCTTCATACAAGAAAAATTTAAAAATAATACTAATAATCACAACGTACTTCAGACAGAAAATTCATGAAGTAAGAGACATCGTTACTGGAACTCACATTTACACTTTTGCAAAGACTGAAATACAAAAATATTTTATGAATACGAGTGTCGTCGTTGATGCCGAAAAAGGATATGAAAATTTATACTTGAAGGTGGATTTTATTTTTTCCAAACCCCCCTGAGAGGCCAATAATTCTTCGGTCTGGTCAAACGCTTCCTGCACAGCTACCGCGCACTGCTCATCATGACGTCTCAGCGAAGCAGTAACTACTTCGTAATACTCTGTAGAAAATATTAAACAACGGAGAAAATTGACTTTTCTTTACGACTCGTGTAATTTGGGAAATTATTACTACTATTATGTAACTTTACCATAAAAATCTGCTTTTGCGTAAACTGGTGCGCTGCTTGCCACTGCACCCTATGTTATTCAAATTATAACCATCAATCAATTTTTATATCCTACTTAAAATTATTTTTTATGTAAGAAAAGTACCTTTTTTGATTTAAATAATTTTACTTTAAAAATCGACGGTTTCCAGTAAAATATTTTTAGTTTTAATAAATAGTAGTTTTTGATACAGTGAGAAAAATTTAATTCTCTTACGAAAGCGAATTTACCGACCGAACGGAAGGAGGCATGGCAGTCGCCTTAATTGAGAATTAATTTTTGCACGTGTGTCAAACAATATTTTTTTATACAGTGGATGCAATATGCATTTAAAAATTTTGCAAAATGCGTAAAATGTTACTTTGCACATCTTGCAAAAAAGAAGTCTTATCTTTTAGCTTATTTATAGGAGATAAATCGTTTCTTCATGGGGCCGCCGATAAACGTTCTACCGCGTGTATTTTAATCAAATTTTATATTGGACGTTAATTTTTGTTAAATATATTATAGATTTCTTTATGAAATATGAAATAACTTCATACTACAGCGGCTGGTATACCAAAATAAATAAAAATTAAAAATAAAATAGTTGTTTTATTTTATAATTTTAAAAATAATATTCGTTATTTAATTTTATTAGTTTAATAGATGGTGCTTAAAATAAGACTAAAATTATATTATACCGTGACATTTTTTGCATATTGTTCTGCTTTTTTAAGTAATATAATAGTTTGCTTAAAATTATTTATTTAGCCATAACCAATTTTATCAGTTTAAACAGTCATATTACTAACGGAAAAATATTCGTTACTTTTATGCGAAATAGAAAGGAAAGGGGAAATAAGTTTAGTTGCCCAATAAAAAAGTGCTTCTTTTCTTCATTTGAATGAAATGTTTTAAAAGAGATTATTTTAGCTGCTAAAAAATTCACTTATATCAACAATTATTTTTATAAAAAATGTGTGATAGTGAAAAGATGAAAAGTATGATAGACTTGATTTGTAAAGATACAATATGTAAAGCTAGTTAAATTTTTTTAATAAACACATATTTTAATTTAAATTCTAAAAATGAATTCTGAATATGAAAGTTATTGCATCTGATGAAACTGTTTTTTTTACATCACAAGTTAAGAAAATGGATGTACTTGTGATTTACTTATAAGAGAGAAAATATATTTATTATTACTTACATTTATACTTTTGTAGCAGGTAATGTTATAAAATAATTATGTATTTGTCAAATCTTTCGAATGAAGAAAACATGAAAATAAAAAATTGGTTTACCTGAATAAGATGTGGATACTTAATTCTAATCCAAGCTGCCATGTTTCCAGCATAAGATCCACCAAAAACAATGACTTTAGAATCTGTAATATTCTTTTCTGTTTTTTTATAATCTATTAAATACGCGACATCAGCTAATGCTTGATCTACACTTAAATACTGCAGATTATCTGAACTCATATTCCTGTCATCATTAAAATTTTAATTTTGATTAATAAATGAATACTAAAAATCTGAATCATATACTGAATGAAGATTGATGAATTTACTGAGTCGGTTTACTGTTTCCGTAAAAACGGTGTTCGGAATAAAACATTAAAGCTCTGTGTTGCCTCGCGAGATCATGCATTAAACCCTGTTGCAAAAAGCCCGGATTTATTGTCCACTCTCCTCCCAACATAATGAATATCGGTCCAGAACCATCAAAATACTTATCCTCTTCATAATATCGCTGTATTTATATCGTGAAAGTAATTTAATTTTAAAAATATCTAACAATTTCAAATAACTTTCTGACCATTTTATTCTTGAATAAACAATATTATAGTACAAACATACCATTAGCCAGGTTCGATTATCGCGATGATTAAAATGGTCTACAGGTTGTTCAATCCACTTTTCATCTAACATTCTAGGTCCTATCCATACCGGCTCTTCGAGCCCTTTAAAATGCAATCCATGGAAACCTATTGCATTAACTGAAGTAAAAAACGCCAAAACTAATTGCGTACAGAGCCAATTCATTTCTATCTTCGATTTTTAGATCTAAACTATAAGAAGGACTTGTCGAGAATGGGCTTTTGTACGCACAGAAGTTCAACAATGTCTCGTTTTAGTTATTCTGTACCTCGACACAGGAAGTTACTTGAACTCGTGTCCAGTTTTTAAATGAAAGAAGATATCTTTATCTCGAGGAGTTTGATAACTTATCATGATAGACGAGAAACGCGCATAGCTTACAAATCATCTGATAAACTCAATCTTAAAAATTTCATTAAAATTAAATACATACTGTGACAGAGAAGCGTTGTAATCATTGTCTCATCGTATACATATCAAAGTAAATAAAGATTCTACTGATATAACTCGAATTATTGAAATCTTAGATTTGTATCTCCAACGATCGAGAGTTTTACAGCCGTACAATTTAATGTGAAAAATATTTATTACTGTACATGGTATATCATGCTTAAATCTGCTGGTAATTATTACAATTTAAAATTACTCATTTTCTGAATCAGTTGTATCCCATTCATATTCTTTTTGTGATTTACTGCCTGATGGTGGAGGTTTCGAATATTGGCCTGCATCTCTGTGTTGTTGACTTTGATGACTGTGATGACTTTGTTGGCTTTGATGACTTGGATGACTTGGGTGACTTGGATGACTTTGACGAATTGGTTGACTTTGACGAATTGGTTGACTTTGCCGAATTGGTTGACTTTGCTGGATTGGCTGAACATTGTTTTCGTGATCATTAGGTTTGCGGTATGGAGATGTCGAATGTGATCGAGAACGAGAACGAGAACGGGACTGAGAACCCCGGCTCTCTGTACTCGATGATGGATCTTCGCGTTTTTCATTATCCCACTTAGATATTGTTGGTTGCTCGGGTCCTTTTCTGAGAGGCTTTTTATGAAACATATCAATACTGAATATTAGAACTACTCTCTGTTAAAACTGCAGAGTCATATGCTTTATGTCTAACCTTTGAGAAAGCTTTTTCCTTGGATGCGCGATCCGGAGACGGTGGCCTACGCCTTCGTGGAGATCGGCTAGGTCGCTCGGTGGGACGCGGTTCCCCTGATCTCACTTTTCTCGAGTTCATCTCATCGTCGAGTATTGCTTCGCCAGGTGGACTTCGAGAACGAGTTCTAGATCGCGATCGAGATCCCGACGGGGATCGGGATCCTGATTGCGATCGGGATCGGGTATGGTATCGGGTTCGGGAGTGAGATCGGGATCTTGATCGAGAGCGGGACGGGGAGCGACTCAGGGAGCGAGATCGAGAACGAGAGCGTGAGCGTGATCGAGATTTGCTTCGTCTGTCCCCAGAACGGCGGTCTCTTCGTCTCATTTTACTATAATCTTCATTATCATCTGAACCTGAATATTTTCTTTTAAATCTGTCATTAAAGTTGAATTGTCTGAAAACAAGTTATAATTAATATTTATCCTTTATTTTCAAATTTAACAAACAACAAATTATAAAGTATTATTTTTACCTTCTTTGTGGTCTGTTAAAACGGTTGTCATTATTCCTTTCATCGTCAGAATATCTGTTTCTATTGTCATTAAAATTTCTTTGTCTCCTGTTGTTATAAAAATTTCTATTATCATTTCTTCGATTATCGTAATTATTACGATTATTAAACTGATTTCGCTGATTGAAATTTCTCTGCTGAGGTTGATTATGACGATTGTATTGGTTGTGTCTGACTCCTGCTCCTCCTTGGCGTCTATCATCTGCTTCCGGAGATTCCGACCATCTCCAATTTCGGCTTCGATCCTGACCATTGTTCTCATAATCTTCCCAATTAGATCTCCTAAAAATTTGAATTACATATGTTGGATGCATTTTAAATATAAATGTAAATTTTTAATTACTTTAAAATCGAATAGGTAATTAACTATTTATATAATCACTCTAAACTCAAAAATATGAAATCTGGAAGTAAGAAGTTTAAAACCTACATTTTAATATTTAGAAAAGTTTAAAATGTAGAGTTTAATACTCAAAGTAACTTTACGGATTAAAAAAAAGCCTCCAATTTTTACGTAATTTAACTGCATAATTAACACTTTCGGTAAAGATTAAAATGTACGTTTTAAACTTCATAACGTGAAAGAATATCTGAAAAAAAAAAATAATTTTGTACTTTTCAACTTTTGAAAAAAATATTATAGAAGTATATAACGCAAATGCTATAATGATGTTGCTAAAATACTGGTAAAATATTGCAATGATATTATTCTAGCAAAATTTCTGATTTTTTCACGATATTTCAGAGGTATTATACAAAATACTGCATTAACCTTCTGTTTGCGATTTTCAATAAACTGAGTTTCTATTTATTTTATAAATAGTTATTGTTATTTGTTGTGTGTGTGCGCGTATTAGAACTTAACAATATTATATCAACGCTGTGCTAATATTGTAACAATAATGTGTTAATATTAAATTATATAAAGATTAAAATCTACATTTTTAAACTTTTACTAACTTACTTTAAAATTAAAATGTAGATTTCAAAATTTTTATTTAAATTTCGCACTTTTGAGTTTAGAGAATATATTTTTCATTTTAAACATAATAATTATGATAGTTGCATTTTTGTATGTATTAAATGTGTGAAATTGTGCGCGCACGTATGTGTGCATGTGCGTGTGGTGTGTACAGTACAACTTTTTGCTAATTCCTAGTAATTATTATATAAAATAAATTAAATAATTTACTCATTTGACAATGATTTTAATAAGATATTATTGTTATTTTGTTGGTGACGTCGAGATGACTTTAACATTTTTTTCGTAACAATCGCCGAATTATATCGACGTATTTATAACCAATAAGAGTGAGTATTAAATATTTGAATAATATTATCTATTAAGATAATCGTTGCATTCAGAAAATATTAAATATCAAAGAATCTAAGGTGCATCATTATTTAAACAAAAAAGTAGCACTTATGTGTTAATTGAAATTTCTTTTAATTATCACGATTCTTAAATTTCATGATAATATTTAGTAACAGTGATGGGTAAAAAAGTAATTTTGTTTTCTTGTTCCAAGCATCCAAGCATATAAAAAAGCTTTCCTTCTCTATACGTATCCAGTTCGAGAGTGACACTACGGCTCCTGTGGTCGTCTCTATACGAATAATAAATCATCTAATCTTTTAAATTCGTGAAAGAGAAAATAATTTTTTATAAAATTTAAAAGTATATTTTTATCCGAAAATATTTACCAACAATCGCTTCCTATTCAGAAACTGAAAAGTGGTCATTTCGGCTTACTACTGGAATAAGTAGTATACGCACCACGGGAAAAAAGCGTCACCCTAGTACACGTGTTTGCCACCTACGACACGCGTTTGCCAAAGGCGATGTACACGTGTTCAGAAGTGAATAAATCTTTTACTCCGTAGGGGCCTAATATATTATTTACAGAAATCATCCATTACATTTGTAGTACAACGGTTATAAAGCATTGTAACATGCATGATTAGTATGAAAAATATTATGAGGAAAATTATAAATTAATATTTTATTATTATAAAGTAGCCATCAAATTTTAAAAATCTTAAACATATATATTTTAATAAACTTTCTGAATTAATTGAAATTTGCAAAATTTATAGATTTTGCTTTGTTGTACAATAAAGAAAATTCTTTTTATTATCACAAATCTTTTTAATAATGATCATTTAACGAAAATAAAAAAAAATCAGTTCTAACAGGTATTAAAAATATGTCTAAGTTCCAGATAAAACGATACAGATATAGTATTTAAAATTTATCTAAGATTAAATGCTTTAAATTTTTATTTAATAATATCATTTAATACTATCATTAATATAAAAATTTTAATACAAAAAAAAAAAAAAAAAAAAAAAAAAAATTACTTGCACAAAATTATAAATAATTAAAAGTTCTTTCAAAGACATTATAGAAGATTTAATTATACTATACATTACGTTAAGAAAAATATGGATTCAGACATAGAAGTATACATACGTATAAACACTCGCGCATGCTCATTCACACATTCACACGGATATTTTCTAACAATAATATATTCAAATACCTCCAAACATTGTTAGCATATTTGTTAAAAAAAGTCTTTATTATCACAAAGCTTTTTCAGTAAGGAAGTAATGCTTGTATAAAAAAGGTATAAATACTTACTTTGTAATATCTATTGTGACATAGTGTAGTCAAATAATCTTCTATTTTGTTTGAACAAGTGCTAATAATGACTTATTTTTAAATATATAGTGCAACTACTTTAGTGTATAATTGCCACGCACTTGTGTCTTTTTATTAAAGTTTTTTCAATATGCTTGGAAAAAGGAGACAAAAGCCCTTTTGTACCCATCACTGCCAAAAAAGTGGCATCAAAACGTATATTTGTAATTATTGTCAAATTTTTTTCAAGCTTAATAGTGATAATTAATTAAGCTTAGTTTTAATAAAGTGTAGAATCAGATTGAAATAACTATTGTTATATAAAGTTTAAGAAAAAATAAAATTTGTTAATGTAGTACTGCAATAATTTCCTAATTAAAACATATAATTTATGTTAGTTATTCTAAAATATAAATAGTGTAATTTATGCAAATTAATTTTATATTGTAGACAAAAAACTTCTTAAACATAAAGTTGATAATAATGTTTAGTTTTTATCAACATAAAAATTAAATTAACAAAAAACATTGAGAGTATAGCTTACCTGTTACTATAGTTTCCTCTTTTAGAAGAAGTACTGGTTCTGCTATCAAACTGTTCTTGTCTTTTTTGCCATAAGGGTGGACTCTTTACTCCATATTCTTCAGTAGGGTTTCTAAAGACGTGCAAGAAATTGCAAGCGCTTCCTTTTGGACAACGCATCATTCCGCAAATTGCTCCTCTCCATGACTTCAAATTGACAAATTCACAATGGAGTTGCCTTCCAGCATACCATCGACCCTTCAAACCACGCAAAGCTCTTGCAGCCTCTCTTTCGGTCTGATATTCAACATAGAGGTTTCCTCTAAGATGAGCTTCAGTATTTTTGCAATACTGTAAAGTTTTAATTTTACCAAATTTCTCTAATTCTGGTACAACATCAAAGTAAAAATCACGAAAGTGATTACGAGTTTCTCTATGATCATACTCTAGTCTAATATCAGTATCATATTCATGAGAGTGTCTTTCCAAGGAAAAGTGCGTATAGAAATTGGGTACCAAAATCACCGTGCTAAGACTCGGTCTCTGGTGATTTCTTGAACAGATATCGCCATATCTGCATGCGCCAGTTTTGGTGAAAAATGGGCATATTTCCTTGCCTGGTTGAGTTTCGTTGACCGATCTAAGAGCCCTGGGAGTCTTAGCTCCGTCATCAATGTAGGCATCGATCTCTTTCTTCATACGCTCAAACATCTTCTTCTGCTCATCTCTCCTCCGGCGCTCAGCCTCCTTCTTCTTTCTATGGTTATCCTGCATCTCTTCGAACTCTTTTCTAATCTTCTCCTCTTGTGCCAACTGTATCTCCCTGGCCTTGGCCTTCTTAATCTGCAGCACCTCCCACTCTTTTTGTGCTTTTACCTAAAAAGAGAAGAGAAGTGAATTTCAGTTAAGTCATAGTCACAGGATAAATGAAAGAAGCAGGCGCAACTAGCCTATAATTAGGCGCTTGCCGCTTGCGGAGCACGGCAGGAAGGGAAGATAGCGCCGCGCGGCGTGCTTACCTCGGCCGCTATCCAAGCTTTCTCCAACTCCTCGTGCTCCTTTTGTGCTCTAATCTCCTCCTCCTCGTCTAATCTGTCTTGCTCCTGTAACCACTGGAGGTAACTGGCGTCCTGCTCGAGTGTCCTCTTCAAGCAATCAGCCTCCTCATCGCGCACCCGGGCGGCTTCTCTGCGTAAGCGCTTGCGTCTCTCTTTTTTCGCTTGGCGCCTCCATTCCTTATGGCTCGGGCGCTCTGAACGCTCGCTTTCCATTACAGGACATTTTGCCGGTTTTTTGGATTACTTCTGCGGCGATTGTAAAAAAATGGAATTACCAAGTTTAGCCGACGGAGCCGGTGAAATGGGAGTCTATATAACGTTCGACGTTGGCCAACGTTCGGCGGTGAAGAGGAGAGAGCCGTGCCCGAAATGTATGATGATGACGAGCGCCGAGTGCCGCTTTGTCGATGCGCGGCCAGCAGACGACGAGCGCCATCTTAGCAACTTGCTAGTGCATGCCGTGGGTGTCGGTGCAATTTTTTGCATTTCCGATTATGCTTGATGTATAAACATGGCTTGTTTCCTTTTCTCTTGTCGAACTAATTTTTCAATTAATTTTATTTCTTATATAGCCAAGTAAAATTGGGTTCAATTGTGCGTAAAGAGTATTTTTTATGGGAAATACCGTTGGCGCCATCTGTTAAAAGACGCCGACACTTGAGAGCCTTATTAAGAATAGAGAACCCGAACATAAAGATACGACATAGATGCGTATACCGAGAGTGTAGCTGAATCGATAACTTAGTCGCTGCGTATACATATACCTATAGGTGAACATGAAAATGTTCGATATTTAAATTTTACTATGACGAATGATTCGAATGAAAATTACGAATTACTCTAACGGTCATTCGATATAAAAATGTTTCCTCTTAATTATGTTTAATCAACTATTGCATTTCATGACGTTAAAATTATTAAAAAGTCTTAAACAACAAACTATAAAACTCAGTCATTTAAAAACAGGTGTCGATGTAAAACATTTAAGTAAACATTTCCCACTAATAGCATATCTTATCAAACAAATTAGCATGACAATCGCCTCTGTTAAAACATACCAGCCACTCGCAATACTCCACTCCACCTCTAAACCAAACCAAAAAAACAAAATTTCAGCCCCGGAAAAAATTGTTAAAACAGGTGATAATCGAGTCGAAAAGCAAAGATGATGAACCCGGCCGCGAGCTGCTCCCCTCTCCTCTGGAAGCCTCAGCAGCGATTCAGGTATAGCGCGGAGCAGTCGTGAGAGAGAGCGCGTGCTTTGGAAGCCTTCCACGTCTCCCCCAGTGCCGCAGGTATGTACCGTAATGTTTCCTTCCTATGCCACCGCTGAATCAGTCTTTAAGTGGGTCTGAGCGCGCTGCCACCTGCGGTGTCCCTTCATCCGTGCGGCCTTTATTTTCCTTTGTTTTTATTTACAACAATCGTAAGCTTGATTAGCGTCGATCCGTTTAAAATTATAGTTTTCAATAGTTTTTGTGAAAATTAGCAATCGGTAGCGGTTGCGCTGCCTGTTGCATCTATAGCGGAGGCCCTACGAGTACCAAAAGCGTGACACAAAACTGCCACGTTTCGATTGGCTATAAACTTTTTTCCTACTGCGGCTAGCGCTTAACAGGCGCGCGACTGATAAGAGCTTATGATTCTTGTTTATTCTGGGAGCGCTTGCTTTTTACCATAAGTTTGAATGGTGCACGCTTCCTGGAATTCGAATGGCGTCTCGTGACACACTCTGGTACCCGTAGAATCTCTGCCGCTTATTCGCGCGCGTCCGCTTACTAAAAATGCATATATACAGTTATTACAGGTATTGGAGCCAGTTTCCAGCTCGTCGGCTGCAATATCGCAGCGAGGAAGATGATTAATTTCGAGTGTCTGGTGAATTGTACTTGAGACCAGTGACAAGTTTTACTTTTCATTTGAAAATTGAGTTTTGATTAATTTTTAAATTAACATTGTGCTCCGATAAGGAAAATAAGGATTAAAAAATGGTGAAAAACGAGCAGAAGGCTGTGAAAACCGAGCAGAAGGCTGCGAAAAACGAACAGAAGGCGACTAACGGAACGGTCCCCAACAATTCGGCTAAAGAAGATGCCAATGTCAAGCCGAAAACGAAATTTTGGGCGTACTTCTGGTGGCTCTTTGGTGGGATTTTCGGGGCCCACCACGTGTACCTGGAGCGCGACGACCACGCGCTGATCTGGCTCTGCACGTTAGGAGGCTACTTTGGAATCGGCTGGTTCCGGGATCTCTACAGGATACCTACTTACGTGGCCGACGCTAATGACCAGCCCGACTATATACATTGGTTCAAGCACCAAGTTCGATACCAGAAAAAGGTAACTTTCTCTTTTGTTTTTGTTTGGCGATTAGGTTGCGCTTTTGTACTTACGAAAATGCTCCGATTTTTATTTTGTTTAGCCTCCTTTTGCAACGGTACGCTTCTTAGGAGCGGTCGTCGTGTCGTATTTGTTTGGAGAACTTATCTTACTGGCCATTCCTCAGGATGAAATTGGAGGCATCAATTTCAAACCGCTTATCATGTTAATTCCACTTGGCGTTGCTTATGGTAAGATATTGAGTTTATATTTTAATTTAAATTTAAAAAAAAAAATTAAATATATATTTTTCATATTGCGATGACTAAAATTTTTTTTTAATAAATAAGTACGATCTTTGCTACACTTCGAGCCGCGATAAATAAATGATAAGAGGTTCTCGTGCAGAGGACGTAAATATAATTGCGATAATTAGCAACAGAACCGTATATTTACACAATTATTAGTTTATTTAAAATGTTTTATAAAAGCATGATCAATGTTTTACTTTATAGTAATACTATAAGTTAAGGAAACAGAAACGAAGATGATAATGAAAAAAACAAATTAATACATTATTTAGTTGTATGTAACTTATTGAACCGCGAATAAAAGCTATAAGAAAGAAAATACATTTAAAATGGTTCGAGTATTGAAATAATGTCACTTTTTATCTAATAAAATTTTTAATCGTTTATAAAATGCATATAAATAGAATATAAATAATATGTGGAGAGACAACTACTTTACTATTGTAATGCTTCGCTCTCAATTCAATTCACACGCAAGTTTATATTCGCAAGATCACTCACTCTGTTAGCGCCGTTTCATGTTAAATGTAGAGGCGAAGATAGTTCGCGAGCGTCTGCGATGGCATTAAAAATAAGCTGTGTAAAAAGGGATTTGAGTAAGTTTGAAAAGAAAAGATAAATAATACATAAACAAAACAAAAATCTTTGCTATTAAAAAATGACTTATCAAAACCAAAAAGTGGATTCACGAAAACTACGAATTAGTTCTTTTTTAAAAAATAAATATTAATTCACTAAAGATTGTTCTACTGCGTTTTTAAATTTTATTTTAGTTTTAAATGCTACTGGTCAATAAATAAATTTTAAATAATGAAATACGTTTGATAAAAAATAAAAAACTTATATTAATGTTTTTATTGTGCACGTACAGGAACTTGGTTAGTCGGCAATGTGGGTCGAGAGCAAGGCTCTATATGGATACCACTGCTGGTCTCGTACCTTTGTTACCCGACGCTTTATTACATCGGAGACGAGAGCAACTGGATGGGTCTGATGGTTCTCGCGTCGACCCTCAGCTTCGATACCTTTTCAAAGCAGTGGAGGCTCAAGAAGAGACCGAAGCGCAGCAATTACAGAAGATTAGCAGTTTTCGTGGTGTTTGCTTTGATTTACGGAGGACTGTGGACTAGCTACTTTTACTTTAATGCAACGGTAACGGACAGCGATGGTGAAGAAATCAAACTGTCCGAGGCTGTGAAGCACTTTTTGACGTCGCCTATATGGCTCGATCTCAAGGTAATTTTTTGCTTTTCTTATTTTATATTTGTAGAGTTTAATCAGTTTAATGTAGGAATAACAATTTATACAGACGTTTTGATAAAAAATATTTTTGTGAATAATAATATACATGCATATAAATAGTTGGATTCGTTCAGATTTAAAATATAGAAAGTTGACCTTTAAAACTCGGCTTTAAGTTATAGTACCTCACTTAAATTGATTTTGAATAAAACATTAATAATTTTAATAATTTTTTTTAGGCAAGTCTTGAGGAGACTTGGGCTCAGGCAAAATACCAAGGATTTTGGGCAACTTGGAGGCAATTAATAGATCTGACGGATCCTCGAGGCGAAATAAACGCATATAGAGTAAGCATTTTAAAATGACTTAAAAATTCTAAAATTAAGTATAGTAGCGACAAAAATTAATAAAATTATCCATCACAGGTTTTGGGCTTATCACAAACGGCGTCGCAAAGCGAAGTTACCGCCAAGTGGCGCGCACTATCAAGGGAGCACCATCCAGATAAAGTCAAAGGAAGCGAAGAAGAACGTCGTGCGGCTCAAGAGAAGTTCCTCGATATTCAGCAGGCTTATGAAATTCTGTCAAGCGCTAAAAATCGACGGCAAAGGAAAAATAAAAAGTCCGATTGATTTCTCCTCTATAGATCTTGAATTACGCATGTTAATCAATGAGGAGCTCAGAATCAAAATGAAAATAGAAGTATAAGAAAGAAAAAAAGATTTTATTTGTGATGTATAAAAAAAAGTAGAATTTATATAAATAAGTTTTAGAAGGATTCTGATTCTGGGCTCTTCAAAAGACTGTTTTCTTTTTATGTTTTGTTGAGAGCTTTGTTATATGAGAGTAAATTACTAGTTCTATTATGTACGCAATAACGAATGTATTTAAACAAACATCAACATTTTTTATATATATATATATATTATAGTATGTATGACAAATATTTTACGATTTCCGTACAAAAATGCTAGGACCAAACTTGTATATTGTACACTTTGTATATTAAACGTATTTATATCTTAGATATAAGTAGGCTCGTTCGAATGTTCCAACGTTGATAGCTAAGTATGTATTTTACACTTAATTTTTATTTAAATAAAACTAGTAACCACATGTTCTTAATAAATTGTCTCGTGCGCTTGTTTCTTCTCAGTTATATATATAAAAAAACGTCATTATAACAAAAGAATAAAATTGTTCTGTAAGTATGTATATAACGCGCGATTATATTACATGATCAATAAGACACGGTGAATCGCACTGAAATGCATCAATACTTATCAGCAGTAAACTTTGTTATATATAAGTATATGTATATATATAGGACCTAATTTGGATACGAAATTGGTCGGTGGCGTGGATTAGGCTCTCTATTTACTCTTCTTTTTTGTTCGTGGCGGCTTGACCATCGAGCTTTCAATTTTTTCAGAAAAAGCCGTGCCGTGGCCGCACTTGTCATTTGTTATGTCGATGATATCCTGGGGCGCTACGAGTGTAATCCTTAAAAGAAAAAGGTCAATGGACAAAAGAAACATAAAGTTGAAATTATATAGGAATAAATTAATTGATACGTTTGTTTATAGCATTGACAGACAAAGACATTAGTAGACACAAGCGAAGAGCATAGTTTTATTTTTTATAATAATTATATCGAAACTTAGTTACAGATAGAAAAAGGTGCCTTTTGCTGGTCATTGCGATGAAAATATGTAATTGACAGTGTGTTTTAACGTTAATATTACATTGATGTCGGTTATTACAGTGTGTATTTTAATTAAAGTCGATGCGCCGCAACAACAGTGTTTGAGCTAATAAGCCATTAAAGATAGCGTTGTATATTAGAAGCAGTTTCTTTTCTTTTTGTACAGCAGCATTTTTACAAGTCAAAGAAATGAAAAAAAAAAGTAACAAGAGCGATAAGAATAAGAGATAGCGAGATAAAGCGAAGCGAGCAAAGCATAAAGCGTTGGTTAGAGGTAAAAACTCGAGTTATACCTTAATTGAGGTACGCTGAGCGGTCTGAGGAGGCTCTTGACGACGGGCGAGACGTCGCCGGGCTTTGGCAGAACGGGACTGCTCGCGCAGAGCGCCGCGCTAGTCAGCTGCGAGACCAGCGAGAAGCTCTTGTCCGAGCTGTTGGAGGAGGTGCGGAAGACACGTCGGATCTTGGACTTTAGGCCACTCGTCTGAGCCGGCTGCACTGGCGTCGACGGGATGGCCATTAACTGCAAATTAAAAGTTGTCTCGATTTTACTTACTAATCTTAATCTTGCTGAGATGCGGTTAGTTTGAAATTTCAATTTCCCGCCCTATTTTTAACGAGCGATAATTAAATGAAATTATTTGCGCGATATTTCACGTTCTAATAATATTAAAATTATTCGATCGTCGTTAAAATGACATGCTCCAAGTATATATTTATACAGTTATTAAAAAACGATCTTTTATTTTCGTCCATGCAATTATTTCTTTATTCACGGCAAATATTTATTTATTGTTTAATTATAGAATAATTGTTTTTAATTTATCATAATTATACTGATTCTTTTAAAAAAGACTACTAGTGCTCCGCGTATATTAAAGAATCTAGATTGGCAATCACGAGCGAAACACGTTTTTGCCAGCGAAGCTGGTTCCCAGTCTAAAGACAAACTGACGGAATTATAGCTTACACAATAAATTTTCACTATTCCGAAAAAAAATATACACTAGAGTAACCAACCAAACTTAATAATGCGAAAATTCCAAGTTTGGAAAAATATAGAGCCTTACCTTGCCCTGAAGTACTTGAGCTGCCAATTCGGGTTCGCTGCCCCAGCGGCACGAGGTCGTCTTTTCGAGGAGTCTGTGCCTGGCGAACCGTTCGATCACCTCTGCGCAGACGTATCGGCCGCAAAATCTCGCCCACTGCTCGGCCCTCAGACCTCGGCCGTGATCGCGCAGAGTCGGATTCGCACCTGCCAAGGTTGAATAATCAATTTTTATTTTAACCTGGATTTCAAGCTATTTAAAGTAAGTAAGAAGCGTTGCAACTTCTGGTTTTTAATGAAATTTTGAGTAGCTTTTTCTGATAGTCGGAAATGAAGTTCAGCGCGTAGACTTGCAATAGAGACGTTTAAAGGAGATACAGCCTTTTTATTAGCGCTTGAATGGCTGGTTGAGCTGTACGAGGGTTGGAACATTTTTTCAATGTTACTACCTACTCCTGTACCGTTTTTTATGTAGGATCGTAAATATTTTACGTTATGCTTATATTTTTCCATTATAAGTTATGAACTCAAAAAGTAAAGGTATCATTTAATATGAGAAGAAAAGAATTTATTAAAAAAGCTTGCTTTAGTATGATAATTAAATGTTTAATAGTTTGAAAAAACTCATTCTCGGTATCCCAAGCTTGTCAAGCTACAACTCGAAGCAGCCTTAACCATCTTAGCAACGATCCCAGAAGGCCAAAAAGCCCATATCATACCGGCAAAGAGCAAAATCTTGGCGCACTTGGTCCTGCCCTGCAAGGCCGCCTTCATGAGCGGCGTGAATCCCAGGCCGTTCCTCGCGTCGACCTCTATGTTCGGAGACCTCTGCAGCAGTATGTTTAGACATTCCGTCTGACCTAAACAGCATTAAAAGCCCACAGACTCCCATTTTACTACGCACCAGAGAGAGTATAATTTAACGGGCGCTCGCTCGCGGATAAATAAACGCGCTGCTCTCGCCCGGCCGCCTAAGTAAACTCCGGCTCGTTATAAAAGCGAGAGTAGCGAGCGCGCGAGCGAGCGCGCGTGCGGCATAGAAATTTCAATTAATAGCTGACTGTGTATCGGACGAGCTCGGACAATGGGATTGATCGATTGTAGCTTGCGCGCTCGCAAAGGTCGCGCGCATACTTTCGCATATAGCGCAAGTATATATCTTTAACGCGGCTCTCTCTCTCTCTATACTATATAGGAGAAGAAAAGAGCGAGGACGAGCCCGTGCGTGTGTTATATTAGATAAAGGCTTGTGTGTGTGTATGGAACTCACCGGCTTGGGCAGCGAAGTGCAGCGGCGTGTTACCCTCGTTGTCGGGCAGATTGGCATCGGCGCCCGGGAAGGAGAGACAAGCCTCCAGCATCAGGGCGCTCCCGTTACCAGCCATGTAGCTTATCGCCGTCTAAGGGCACACATACATCTACATCTATCTACTCTCTCTCGCTCATGTATTCCCCCTTTTACTCGGCTTTTTTTTCTCTCTCGCACCATCGGGGCTATATTTAGCGCGGCTATCGAGTGAGCCCGAGGCTGTGTACTTTTCAAATTTTCGCAGCTGATAGAGGAACTTACGCGGCTAATCGGCCCGTCGATAATCAGCCGCTCGTATATATATATACTTATATAAAAGCCCGGCGCTGAGTCAAAGCTCGCGAGCGCGCGAGATTTTATCAAAGAAACGCGATCCCACAAAAGAAATGCAAATCGAGCGTGTTTTTTTGCTCAGATATCGCTTACGGAAAGAGAATATTCCCGCGGCGTTGTATAGGTAGAAGTTCAGTTTTTATCAATGAGGACGCGCTTTGTCAACGACAGAGAGCTGAGAAGCCTGTGATGTATAGCTATGCGCGCGCTATTGTTTCGCATCAGCGCAGATCGCGATTCAGCGGCAATATATAATATGGAAACTGCTCTGGTGAAAAGGAGCTGCTGCCGAGCATCGGCAATCAATTTATTAGATGGAGGCTCGCGTCATACGTCTGGCTCCTTTTCTCTCTTCGCTCTCCCCTCGCACTTGTCGAGCGATCGTTTTATTGGATATGTATATGCGCGCGAGGAGAGCTGTGTGATCGTTAACTTGTGCGGCATTGTTGCTCAATGTGTATTTTCATACGCGCCGGGTCTAGCCCCCTATTAATTTTTCCATTATACCCGCTGATTAGACCATTGACCGCCGCTCGCTCTCCTCGCTTCTCAACGAGAGTCTCGAGACGCTCGCGCGTTATTAAGCTCTCCGCGGCCAATTATCCTCAATGACTGTTGGTAATTTTTGAAAATGCGCCAGACCGGAGAGCCGCTGACTTGGTAACCGAGCGTTTCACCTATAAACACGCTGTTCTAGCCAAAATTCCAATTCCAGTGACGCGCGTTAGTTACTTCTCTCCCGCGTGCACTTGCACTTTCATTGAAAACTCTCGGCGTGAACGACAAAAGATCGAGAGAGAGAGAGAGAGAGGCATTATGCCTGCGCGCGGGCTATTTATAAAACTTTAACGTTCTTTCAATATTGAATCAATAAAGCCGAAGGGCTAGCCTCGATAGACGCGCACAAGTGAGAGAGCAGGTGAGAAAAAAAAATAATAAAAGATATACATTACCCTGCCGCTTGCGTCGAGCGCGTTGACGTCGATGTTGCCGAGGCCGGCCCTGCTGTTACTCGCCAGGCTGACGATCTTCTTGATGAGCTCGTCGTCGGCATCCTGAGCAGCCCCCAGGAGGGCCCGGGGCCCCCCCAAGGACTCCTCCCAGGACAAGGGCAGATTTTCCGTGGGCGTCTGGCTCTCCTCGCCGGCGCAGCCGTTCCGATCTGTGCAACAGGTAATGGCTTTGCCGATCAGCGTTAGCGATCCGCGAGCTGCTCGAGCAGCAGGGCTGCACACACAGCCGCCTCGCACGGACGGAAAGCGTCTATATATATATAGCTATCTTTCTCTCAAGCAATTATTAGTCTCGCGCGTCATACTCTAGCCGCGCTATATTTCGGGTTAGTCAAAAACGTTAATATAAGCGACTACGCCGTTAGCTAATTCTCGGCTATATAGGAGAGCTTTCCAGGCCGGTGCAATTGCGGCACTATTATATCAAAGAGTCGCAACTCACCCTGGAGAACGCCCTTCCGGTACTGCTTGGCCTCGTGCAGCGCCGTCTTTTTAATCCTCTCCGCGCTCCTCTTCTCGGCGAAGCTCGTGTCGGAGCTGAACGACACGCACTTCCGCACTGGCGAGCTCCTCTCGGCGCTCTTCTCCCTGCCCTCCGCGCTCTGCTTCGTCGATCTCCGCCTCCTCAGCAGCGAACAAAAGCTCCTCGGCTCGAGGGCCGCCGCCAGGAAGCTCGAAGACCGCTTGAGTATGCTGGGCTGCTGGCTCTTGTTGGTAGCTAGCTGCTCCGGTCCAGCCTCGTCCTTGCTGAGATTAGCCGGGACCGAGGCTGATTTGGGTATGGAGGAGCGCTTGGCTGGGGCTAGGCTGGACCTCTTGCTGAGCAGCGGGCTGTTGTTCTGCTGCTGCTGCTGGAGCTGGAGAGTGCCGCGGCGCGTCGACTGCGTGAGGACCGGCGAGGGGGCGCGCGCTGACCGTCGGCCGCTGGACGACTGCAGCTGCTGCGCGCTGCTGCTCGGCTGCTGCTGCTTCTTTCTAGAGGCGCTCCCGGCGCCTATAACAGCACTGCGCTCGCATCTCTCGGCGTCGGCGGTGGTGCTACTATTTCGAGCGCGCCGGCTAGACGAGAGAGGAGAGCCGGCCTCGCCGTTGCTCTTCTTGCTCTCCACCAGGATCTTGCGCAGCTTCTGCAATGTTTTTTGAGTGCGACATGTGGTTATTTAGAAGGTTTCACTCCCGAGCGGAGCTTTCTCATTGTTTTTAGAGATATATAGTAGACTTTTTTTTTTCAATAGAACAATCAAGGCCACTCGAGGAGGTAATCGCTCCTATCCAGAAGCGCTCTTCCTGCCGGCGGTTGGCTGTACTCTGGAGAGGCGGCTGCGGCGTATATAACGTCCGAATCGAGAGGAATAGCCGTCTTTCGCGCGGCTCGCTTTAAACGTGCTATTTATATGTCGGTCAAGTCCTCGGCTCGTTGCGCGCAAGCCAGCGATATTAAGCGTACACGTCAGCGGCCCTCTCTCTCTCTCCCGCTCGCTGGCAATTTTCTTTCTCCATTATATTCGGGACGCGCGCCGCTTCTTTGTCTATTTTTCTTGCCCCTCCAGCCGACGCTCAGTGTAAGCAGCCTGCGTTTGGTTAGCGCGCGCGCGAGAGAGCCACCGGCTACTTCCTCGAGTCACGTGCGATTCTGCCGGCTTGAGCTTTCGATATTCGGATTTTTTCTTTTCGGTTTATTTTCTTTTTAGAGAGAGAGAAAGGCTGCTTAACGAGGGGTAATTATAGCCGGCGTTTGTTTTCACTTAAACGAGAGCGGATCCAAGGCTGCGATTTATTGGGGATTTTCAAAGCTACTCTAGCGGCTGGGGTGTATTAATAAGCGCGCGCGGTGTCCCACCCCTCGTCCAGCTTCATCCCCTCTATGCATATACACACTCCTATAAGAAAGCAGCGCCACCGTCAATTTTTCCTCGACCCCTTAGCGAAAGATTTGACTGAAAAACTCGATCGATGAAACAGAGGAGAAGACACTTACCGGGTGAAGGGGCAGCCGAGCGCCAGAGTTACCGGCGAGGCTGGTTCTCGGCTCGGCCATGCTGCCGGCGCCGACGACGAGGCTGATGCTGCAAGCTCGTCTGCGTCGCTGCCTCGGGGATGGCTCCAACTGCTGCGGCTAGAAAGCACGATCGAGATTTACTACCCAAACAAAAGAGGGCCTCCGTCTACACCTCGGCCGCAGCTCTCTCGCACCTCGCAAGCACACGCATAGACACACGCAGAATAAGCTATTTTTAGAGGATCGCGGATCTCTCTCGGGAGAGCTGCTCTTTTCATGCTCGGCTGCAGCAGACGGCTCTCTCGTATCGGTTGGCTCTGAGGGCGATTGAGGGTGGAGCTTTTTTTGGTGGTGGCCGGTGAGGGTTTAGGAAGGTGGACCGATGGTAATCGCTGATGTATGTTTGATTCCGAAAGAGTGAGCTTTGGGTCAACGTCCCGATATCTAGCCTCAAGGAACTGCGGAGCTTTTATTTTTATCCGACATTTTTCAATGTATTATTAGGTGATAATGGAGTTAAGATGATGGTGAAGTGAATCAGAGAATAGCCGATGAGCTTCTCTAAGCGTAGAGCTTCTCGGAATCGGTTTATTTTATTTTCGTTAACCGGAACATCGGGAACTCCCAGGGAAGAAATAGTCACGCGTATTACATAAACTAAGCACTTATAAACTCTGCTTAATGTACACGCCGCTAAAGAGGTTAATACGCTTCCCCAGGAAAAAAGCCATAAACCGAAAGCCCGATGAGATCCACAAGTAGTCTTTGACGCAGTGCATCGCTTGGGGAAAAAGCCCAAAATATCTCGGCTTTTCCCTTACATAAGAGCTTGCGGATATAGCTCGCGCTAGCGAGAGAGCGGGCGGAAGGTAAACATTGGAAAATAGTGAAATTCGCAGGTGCAGCTTCTTGCGCTTATTGCTGGCAGTCGTAAAAAGCTGGGCGCCTCTCTCGGGAGGGGGGAGTCGTGTTTACGCGGCGGCACGCGCGCGTCAGGCCTTTGACGCTATTTCCGTTGATTACAAAGGCGCAACTAGCCGAAAGAAAACACAGAGCTTGCGAGAGAGAGAGAAACGCATGTCAAGCTTGCGGGCCTCCAGCCAAAATTTATTCCTCCTTATCGACGCTCTAGCATCGGACCTAAATCTAGCGGCGCGTAATTGCGTTTACAGTAGGTGTAGGCGGGCCCGCTCGAATAAAAAGCTCGGGCGCGTGAATGAGAGCTTTTTGCGAGCGGGCCTCGGAATCGAGCGGAATAACAATCTCATCAAGATATAAGGCTCGAGGATCGATCCTGAAATTGCCGCGAGTGCTTAGCTCGAGCGAGCGAGCTTCATTCTCAATTCTTGAATTCATATAGCTCAAAGGAGGCGCGAGAGAAAAGCTCGAGGACGCGCGCAAGCTCTCTGCCTATTCTCCAATATTTCCGAGCCTTTCCCACCCTTGTTTCTAAACCCCGCGCGCTCTCTGCCTTTTATATGAAGCTTGTTTTCACAACCGCGCTTTCAAGTCTTACTATATAATCATCGTAACTACTCGCGCTGCTCAAGTAGATATTACCGGGTACGGTAAGACACTAACTTTTCCTCTTTTATTCTCGCTCGTCATTCGTCCGCGCTGATTAAAAAGAAAATCGTTAAATACGCGCGCGGGATGCACACTGCCGGTAAGCAAGTTAAAGTATATGCAATGAAGCGTAATGCGGGAGTAACGCAATTACTCCTGCAGTAGACGAAGCTCGAAAAGGGTACGGCCTCGCGTTTCTGGTAAACGAAATTTGATTAGCCCTATAGGTGAAAGGTGGGGGAAGAAAGCAGCGCGTACAGAGCGGCTAGAGAGATAGGTAGGCGTGTATATGGAGCAGGAGGGAAAATTGCTATAGGGCAACGGGCGCGCTAACAAAGTTTTTGCCGCGCGCAATTCCGCTATTATAGTGTGCAGCGAGCCGATAGCTCGGCGCACGTGAGGGCGTGCGGTATAATAGAAGTAGGATTTTAGGGGCGCGAGAATCGATCAGATCCTCATTATACAGAGGCCTACCTCACCTTTCAAACCTGCTGCTGCTGCTGCTGCTGCTTCGCTAACCCCCAAGGAGAGAGCAGCAGCTCTAACACACACATACGTATACATGTGTGAACGAGATGGATTCAGGCGGCTGTGTGTGTGGGGGGCTAATCACGGCGGGGCGAGAAAATCTCGGAGAGAAAAAAGAGCTGCGGCCCCTCGCGCGTTTGTATGTATCTATCGCGGCGCTTTTTCACTTGTCCTAGAAATCGATCTATAATTTCGCCGGAGCCAAGTTTCGATCCATCCATCAGCGGCTGGGGCTGGCAGCGAGCTTGCGGCTAACTTTGCACGCCGATTCGAGAAAAGGCTTTTTCTACACGATTCCAAGGTGTGTGGGTAAGGCTGCACGTGTCTGCCTACGTACTACGTGATCAGATTAAATCTTTTTTGCGATGCCACCGAGAGAGAGCGGAGCTTTGCCCGAGTGGGATTTGAAAAGTACAGCGAGCTTTAATAGGCGAGGCTAGTTGGAGGAGTTGTATTTTTCTGCTTCATTTTGAATGTATACGTCATTTGCGCGACTTTTTTTCGACGTTTATGGAGAGTTGAATTTTGAAGGGAAAAATTGTAGTTTTTAGGTTTAGCAATTACTGCGTGTAATAAATAACCGGATTATCTCGGATTTGCTGTGATGGAAAACATTTTATAAATGATAATCCGTCAGAAAGTTGAAAAGTTGCTTAGTCATTTAGAAAATGTGTTACACCAATTCCAGAAAGTTTATATAAAATAAATTGTATTCTTTATCGCAGGAAAGCTATTATAGAAATCTTGAATCACGAACAAGCTTATAAGAAATTCCTTACCTGCTTCACACGAGCCATTTTTCAATTAATTATCGTATATGGTTAATCTTAAATATAAAACAATCAAGCACAGTTTTCAAAAATCATCATCACATTAAAATTCAACCCTCAACCACAAGAACAAAGCAAATGAAAAACCAGTAATTAGTAAATCAAAAAACAATTGTCAAAGGCGCCAACCGCAGAAAAGCTCGCGCGGCCTTGTCGAAAGAATTAATAGATAAAAGCTCGGACTTCGGGGTAAGCGAGCGCAGGCGTCGGTCGGTGAAAAGGGCCGAAAAAGCTTTATTACGAAAGTGCGCGCGCGCGCGGTCGATTACGCGCGGCTACGTGAGAGCGAGCGCTTTGCCGGCAAGCCCCAGAAGATTAAGATTAAGATCTCTCGAGAATGGCTTTATTCGGCATCAATGGCCTCGGGCCAATGCACCACACGCACAGCCGCGCGCGCGCGCTCGCTTACAAAGTAACCTTAAACTATATAACAACTCGCTCGCTCGCTCGCTTGCGTATAATAATGAAGTAGTAAAAATGGACAAAGAGCCAGAGCTGATTAAGGACGGCTGTAATGTAGCTACCAAACGCGGCTATCCGGCTCGCTCGCGCAGTTTACGGGAAAATATTTGCTCCGATCGGAGAAGGGTCGAAACTTTCCTGACGGATTATGGATGTGTGTGTGTGTACAGCGAGTGTCTATATGCCCATCGCGCGCGATCAGCGGGCTAAGCTCGCTCTGCTTGTGGGTATAATAAAGCGAGCGAGCGATGTTTGTAAGCTGCGAGCTAGATATACAGGCTTCTTTGGGGAGTTGACCGATGTTTTTTTATTATCTCTCCGTTTTTTCTGGCTCGCTCTCTCGCGCGGCCGCGCCTCTCTCTCTTTCTCTCTCGGGATTCCCACACACACACACGTGCAGTCACGCGCTTCTATTTTCGACTCGGCCGCGCTTTTAATTAGCGAAAACACGTTTACGCGTGTTCTTGTAACGCGCGTTTCTTAGCTAGAATTATATAGCTCTGCCCTCTCTTATAATTAATCGCCCGCGCGCGGCTTTTCGACTGAGTATATAACTGCATTCTTTCCGGATCCACGCGCGAGTGTAGGTCGATTTAATCGGAGCGCTTGCAGCTATATATGCGCCGATCGGTGGGAGAGGGCAGTGCAAAAACTACTTATATTGGGAATATCGACTGGCTCTCGCCGGCGTATATAAATTGTTTAACTGGCAAACGAGCTTGCAACCAACCTGCCTTATCTTAATCTTGCGGCCCGGCGTCGGGGACATCGGCTGCTCGGCGGCCCTCAGCGTGACCATTTTTTTACTCGCGAATACCAGTTAGGCTGAAAAAGAGAAGAAGCAGAGAGAGAGAGAATACGGCCGGCCAATTAGAGGCGCAGACTCTACTTTATTTCATTATGATGCTTAAAAGCTCGTGCGGCATTTAAGCTTTACTCCTATACATATAGCCAGCCGAAGAGAGAGAATCGATGCAAAAAAGCTGAATTTTCGCTGAGAGCAGCAGTAGCAGAAGCAGCAGCAGCAGCAGCAGGGCGGACGTAAAATCGATATGAAAAGTTTTGATGAGAGTTTCGGGGCAGTAGCAGGAGCAATTTCGTAGGTCACGGTCTCTCTCGCGCTTAATCGCTCTCTCTCTTATACACTGCGCTACATCAGATAGTTTAAGGAGGCGCGTGTAATCGACGCTACGTGCTTGCCAATAAACGAAAGCCGCTCGTAAAAAGCCAAGATCGCAACAAAAGCGTGCACATCTATATAGCCCTCCAGCCACGAGTGGGCGCGAGAGAGCGAGTAATCGGATTACTTACTGCTTTATTGTACGGCGAGCATTGAATCCTCGCGGCGGCTGCGAGCCTGCCGGCGGCATTTTCCACTACCGCCTCCTCGGCTCCACGTGCTCCTGCATCTCGGCAGCTCGCCGAGACACTTTTTCACGATGACAAAGCTACCCTTGCCCCGCATCCGACTGCTACTACTGCTGCTCTCGCTTAAAGCGATTTTTCACTTTTCCTTCTGAGATATGTCTCTCGTTTATGTAGCTAAGTGCGCGCTCGCTCTCAGAACTCGCTAGTGAGAAGCGTGGAGGAACGGCTAAGGGTTGATCGCCTACTGCTCGGGCCAAAGTTCAAATTCGTGCGCTAGGCCAGCTCGCCGTGGAGAACCACTTGCTGCCCCCCGCTGGCACGAGCGACGCACGCGCAAAATCCGGCCGCGGCCAACCAGGCGGCTACCGCCGAGCGCCGCCGCAGCTCCCGAGCTTCTTCTCATTGTTTTTCGCGCTGCTTTGTTTTTTTGCTTTTTTATATTCTCGCGCGATTCTTCGGGCCCCCTCCCGCCGAGGTCGCGTAGTCGGGCGTTTTTAAAAACAGACTCGCGGAGAGCTTGCAAGCTCGGCTGCTGCCGTTTATTTGGGGAATCGACGACGGCACATAAACAACTTCGCGGCGCTTTGACTAATTTTTCGTTGCGATGATGTTGAGTGCTGTTTGTTTTATTACGTGTTTTTCTTTAATATGTTAATGTTATCGGTTGACAAGTTTTTATTTATGGCGATACGTCGAAATGTCGTTACGTAAGATTCAGTCCAAAGATACGATAATCTTCAGCAAAAAAAAAAAACGTTTAAACTTTGAAAATAAGTGAATAAAACTGGTTCTAAAATAAAAGAATTTCATTTTCCTTTTTTGTATCTATCCGCGAGTACCATATATGTTAAATGAATCAACGAATTTTCAGACAAAGATCATTTAAAGTTACCGACTTCTAAATGTATTTGCTTGCAGAAAGACCAACTAAATTATTTTTTTTTAATATTAAAAAAAATATAATTTCAAGAGCACTATATACCATTACATCATGCAATCTTGTTGATAATAGAATTCTGATAAAGAAAGCCAAGGAGCCAATTAACTCGAAAGCCTTCTCTTATATACAGCTATACTGCACTTGCTTATTAAAAACCGGCAAAAAACACGATTATCCAAAGTAGCACTATCCACATTTAATAGCTGGCGTCATATCGAGACTCGTCAGAGAGAAGGATCTATTTTAACTCGCTGGTTGTGCAATTGCCGTTTAATTTTGGCCGGCCGTTGGCACCGCGCGTTGTCATTTGCGTGTCGTCGCGGAAACGAAGAGGGCTTTTACTTTTTGCGCGCTCACGCGCGCGCGCCCGAGCTATGGAGAAAAGCCGGGCCGAGGTAGACGCGACTGACGCGCACTTTGGACGGGAGAAAACTGCCGAAACGGATTTGTCAGTGCGGCGGCCGCGGCGAACGGTGATAATCCAGGACAGAGTGCGCGCCATACAGAAAAGAGAGAGACACGTCGGAAGCCAACTGTGCCTAGGTCGTCTATTTCAGATCGCGGCGGATTTTCAAGCGCGTGCGCTCACGCGCGCGACTACTACTCATCGAACTCTCTCTGTCGTCGCGGCTGCTGTCTGCTAGGCTCCTTGCCATCGTTGCTGCAAAATTGCTCTTTTTTTTTCGCTCGCTCTCTCGAGTGCATCGAGAAATCGCGACTGTTACGGGTCGGGCCAAAGGAACTGACACGCGTTATCGTACATTTGTCTATTTCTTTTGCTTTCTCACTCTTGTTTACATTGGTTTTCTTGCACACTTTGTTTCAATGGTAGAAGCTATATGCAGTTTGGTAATTGTAAATGCAATGCGACGCAACTTAACGTATTGTTGTGTATGGAAAATATGCATTTTTTAGATACATTTGATTTTGTTTTTAATTTTTTTTTTAATAATAATAATTGATGTACAATATACACGTTTTTATTTATGTATATATACTTCGTAAGATACTAACGTATGTATTTGGCAACAATTAACAACAATTGAAATTTTAATCACTATTCTCAATAGTGTCGATATTTTGCGGCGAGAGTCGTTTGTTTCACAATTTAAAACTTTGGACTATCGAAGCTAGTACTGTATGGCACAAAGTACATTAGAGTCATTCACTTTTTCGTAAATATTTTTGAACACTAGTTTTAGTTTATACATATTGATATTTTCGTAGAATAAAAAAATCGTTTTTTTTTTCATTTTTAAAAACAGCAGTAGATATTGCATTCTTAAGAGTACTCGATAAAATGTATAATTAAGTCATTGCACATAAAATCTAATAACAGCGCACTACCTAGAGAACGCTCGATATTTATTGTACTCTTTTCTCTGATGATAGGTTTTCAAATCGACTCTTTATCGCCCGCCAAATTGTTCAATCTCTACTTAATCTAGGAAAACTCGACTGTTCAAACACGAGAAAGGCAAGTGTTGCGCATGCAAGCGCATCGGTACAGAGCATTCAAAACACATCTATCTGAATTATCAAAGAAAGTTATGGTCTCCTTCACGTCTAGCTATTTTAAAATGCTTTCTTTTCTTTCGGGTATAACGACATAAAAAAATCTGTAAAGTCACAACAACGACGAGTCGATAGAAATTAGTCAAGTGGAAAAACAGTTTTTCTGTTTGTTGATCGCTTCTTAAAAAAAAATACTACTGGTATCCTAAGACTTTTCTTTATTTATTACGAGATTTATTTATCAGAATTTTTTTTTAAGTACTAATACTAATTATACTTAGAAAATTGTTCCTAAGTGCTTAATGAGTAAGCAATATTCACTCATCAATAAAACATCTTATTAGTGAGAAGTCTTTTTTGTAGTAGTTACCGTAATGACTTACCAGGTGAGCAGTAGTTATTACTTGTACGTATGTATTATCCAAGAAATTATCATAAAACAGTGATAATTGCTTAAAATTTCATGTATAGTAAAAGTAATAACTATTTATTTTAGAATAATTTAAATTTATATAAATATTATTGTAATACAGAATTTCTGTACTAATAAATTACTAATTATTGCACAGAAGCCAAAATTGTACGGCAATGTAAAATTTCATGCCTCAAAAAGAGTATAAAATTCAAAGTGTTGCTGTAAAATGGTGTAAAATTACGATATGTCATTTTTTGGACCATGAAAATAATTTATCATTAAAAACCTAAGATATTAAAATTATTTTGTGAAATTTTTGACCGTAAA
Organism: Eupelmus urozonus; assembly: GCA_900480035.1. Lineage (NCBI taxonomy): Eukaryota > Metazoa > Arthropoda > Insecta > Hymenoptera > Eupelmidae > Eupelmus > Eupelmus urozonus. The sequence continues at coordinate 41,053 of UELX01000337.1, read as the reverse complement.
ACATATTGTATCATTAATATAAAGATCACAATTTTAGTTTTCAAACTTTTTGTTAAAAAACATGTTGGTGATCAAGTTCCTTAGTGCTCAGAAGCAACAAAACAATTCACTTGCACTGATTAAAAATTATTTTAAGAAAAAATTAGTCATATCAATCGCACAAAAAATGGTTATAAAAACGTTAACTAACATTTGTCTACGAGTTATATTACTAAATTACTCACTGTAGTTACTACTACTATGTTATATAATCCCACATTAAATAGTAAAGGTGTGTATTAAACAGTTACCAGTAGTATTCTTTCTCAAAGAGTTGTTTAGCAACAATACTATGCACTTTAATTTTAGTATTCGCGAAGTAAGTATAAATTATTCCGCTCCTTGTTTAAATATATGATTGGTAAAAACGGTATTTTCCCAGGGTGTAGTGTTGCTCTTGACAAGTCCTAGATGTTTTCCACTTAGACCCAAGAAGCTGGAACCCAAAGTGGCTCTGACTCAAGTTTATGTATTGAAGCGAGTAGTTGTTCAAAAGCCATTGATAAATCGGCATTAATAATTGTTTCATCAAACATGTGAGCATAAAGAAACTCTATTCTTGCTGCGCTGTGAAGTATTTCATCAAATTCCTCGTCCTGTGCGTAATATATAAAAAAAATATAATAAATTTGTTTCTGAAATCATATAAAATTTAATGATTGTGTAATTGGTTAACTCACAGTGAATCCTCGGGAATTGGTTTCATCAAATGTTGATCTAGCTCTCGATTCGTTTCTTGTTTCTTTTAAGATTTCAAATCGCGGCGGCTTTATATATATAACGTAAGGCTTCAGTCTTGGCGTTCGAAGCATTTTCAATGCTTGGTAATGTGGACTCAAAATGCATACATAACCGGCGTTCACCAAAGACGTAACACTTTCAGCACTAGTGCCGTAGAGATTGCCTTTATACTCCCCATATTCGATAAATTTACCAGCACTGATATCTTCATCCATTTGCTCTCGAGAAACAAAGAAATATTCTTTACCATCAATCTCTCCTGGTCGTGGAGGTCTTGAAGTATCTTTAAAAGATTACAAAATGATCAATATATCAATTTATCATAAACCGTTTTTCTAAAAAGTACAGCAATATTTAAAAAAATTACATCATTCATCTAAAATTACTAATAAAGAATACTAATATATAACAATTATTTTTAGCTGTTTTACGTAAATTTATAACATTAAAAAAATTAATAATTTACAAATTTTGGACTTACAGGGTACCGGAGTCTTGTATTTTTCTGGATCGGTGGCCATGAGTCTCCTTTTTAACTCGTTCCTTCCGACTCCAGGAGGGCCGATAAGAACGACGGGCCGGTAGAGACCTGGTCTCGGATAGAGCTTGGCTACCTCTTCGTAGGTGGCTATCTCTTCGCGATCAAAATCGTCGTTCTCTGCAGCGTCATACATGATTTTTTTAGTTTTTATTCCTTGCAAACTGCATTTTGTAGGCGAATCGTGCAAAGAAGAGGTACGGGGACGGGGACACAACGTGGGCAAAGGCACTGGAACAGAACACAAGCCTAACCGACGGTTAGGTAAAATTTTGCAGTTAGCAAGCCGTTATTAAAGCAAACCTGATTGCTCAGATCTCGATGAAGTCTGTTAATTGCTCACCAAAGGAAATAAGCACGGATGCGAATACATTTTAGTTATCGAATTAGTTGTTCCTTTTATACATTACCCACATTTGTGCACAGACAATATTAAGCTTTCTAAGAACTATATACATTGATTCTAGCAATGCTAATTTTTTAGTTTACAAAAAACATAAGAATTATAAAGACCTTTATAAAAAAAAAAAACATTAGAAAGTCTTACTTATACTATCGTCTTCGGATTTTTCATGTTGTTGCCTTTGCATAATAATACGATGCTCTTGGAGAGCTCTGCTAGGAATAAGTCCAGCCCTCATATTTCGATCCCCTTCTTTTCTCGCTTGCCACCTACGATATAAATTTTCTCTATGATTTTAGCGCTTTTAAGACTTAATTAAATGGATACTAAAGTTTTCTCGCTCTTACCAGTGAGCATCATCTTGACAAACAATATGAAGAACATCTCCTGGCTCAAAGTCTAAGCCTGCTTCTGTACATGGAGTTTCTGGATCTTCTGATGCTTTGTAAGAGAAATGCGCGCGTACTCGTACCTTTATTTTAAGATTTAATTTAATAAACCATTTGTGTAATTTTAATAAAAACTTTTGTAAAACTAACTTGAATTTACCTTGCTTTCCCTAAAAATACCTTTACTGTCTGCTGGTACAATTTTAAAAGTAATTGTTCCCTCAGAATTTTGCTAAAAAAAACATAAAAATATATTATTTAAAATATTAGTATTTGTTAATAATGACAAAAGATAAAAACAAATTTAAAATTACCAGTATTTTCAAAACATCATTTGGAGTTTTTCCCTCAACACTGATACCATTAACTTCGTGAATTTCGTCTCCAACATGAATAAGACCTGATCTATCCGCTGCACCGCCGTGCATTACTCGTGCGATGACGATTTTACCAGTTTGCTCGTCAGTCTTAATAGTTGCTCCCTATTTATTTGGATGTAATTTTTTAATAAAATTATTCTTAGGGTAGAAACACGGAACATTTCATAAGAAATATAAACATTCTTGCAAAATAAAATAAATTATAAATAATTTTAACAAAACTCACCACTAAATACAAATACTAAAAATAATAAAAGTGCTGAACTTGAGAATCTTTTTGTGAGAAAAAACTTCAAAATAAATATCATGTATTTTATTTTAATTTAACTGTAGATATGGTGTTATAAATAAGGCATGCAGGATAAATAACAATAATACAGTAACGTTTTAAAATTGTTTATTTACAAAAAATTATTGAAAACAAAACAAAGGACATGCAAAATATATAATAATAAATCTTATTATAAAACACTATTTACATAAATAATTAGATCTAAATTTAATTACACACATTGAATACAAACGACACAGCCTTTATAAAATACATTCATTTACTAACAGGGAATAATATTTTTACAAAAGTGAGGAATAAATAGATTAATAATACGAAATAAAACCCTCAGCATTTTATACAAATAAATAACACTCAATACTAATTCACTGATAGAAAATTTAATTTTAGTAAAGAAATGAAAATATTGCGATACATAATAAAGAAAATAAAAGAGCGTGGTTTGCTGTGTGCAAGTCTGGGGCTTTCATTAACACTTACCATAATTGGTTCAATGCCAGTACCAGACTTCGGAGCAAGATTGACAATGAAAAGAAAAACGTGATTACTTGCAAACATATTGCATATTACAGGTATAATATGTACCATTTATGAGCTTATATATAGGATCAGGGTTTTAGGAATAAAGGCATTTATAAGCCCACAAAACTACACTATACAAAAATTTTTATGTATAAAAGAAAAAATTATGTATCACTGAGATGCATGCACATTTAAATAGAAGAGACAATAATAATAAATAATTTATAATAAAATTTGCTATCTTATATAATATAGCACCACACTTCCTAAATTAATTGTTAGATTTTTATAGAGCAATATTTTAATCTTTACAAAAAAACAAACACTTAGCACACATTATTTAAAAACATACCAATGGTTCGTCAGACTTGACCAATTGCACAATTTTGACAGTTTCTTCATCCTCATCAACTTCTACAGGAATATCTGGAAGTCTTGGATAGTAATCCTTTTGAGCTACAGTATCATGTGCTATAAGAAGAGCCTAAAATAATGTGATAAAAGTTTAAGCAAAACAGGTTGAATATTAAAAGTAAGTATAAATAATATTATTTATTTACTTGAACATGAGGTTTTTGAAGTAACTGAAACAGTTCTTTATATTCTTCGGATGCATGAGTTTTAGAAGCCAAAAGGTTCAAGACTTCCACATTGATTTCCATTGCATTGGAGAGAATGGGAAAGAATTTGTCATCTTTGAGATTCCTCAAGATCTTGTTGTAGACATGCACAAGTGCATTCATTTCCTTTGACTGTAAAAGCTCGCTCAGAAAATTGAACTCCTCTTCCGAGCAGTTCGGTATCGAAGCTTTGTTTGCTTCCAAGGCACTTAGTAATTTTGACAAAGCTGAAACAAGTAAAGAACAATTGTAGTATATCATCAGAAAATGTATCCTAATTTTCATAGAACATATACTATATTGAACACTTTTACTGAATAAAATAATGCACACTACATATTGATTTTACAAACGAAACTCTTAGTACACAAGACAATAGATAAACAAAATACAGTAGGCAAAAATTACCGGGATCCCAATTGTAGTTCTCCATGATTGCTGCCTCTTGTCATAATTTGCGCGCCTGGCGCTCTCAACTCTTCGCCCTGTCCCTCTCCCAAACGAGTGGAAAAAAGAACGTTCAGTCGATCAAGACAGCTGAGCGAGAGAGAGAGAGAGAAAGCAAGAGAGCGCAAAAGCGTCAAGCGACAACAAGAAGGGATGCGTGCGATGGGGTGTGCGAGTGTGTGCAGCGCGAGGAAATCGGGTCACTGGACGATCGAGGAAAGTCGCCTGCTATTTCTGGCCTTCTGGCTCTGTAGAAAGAGAGAGAGAGAGAGAGAGAGAACCGGCCGGCCGTACGCTATTAAATAAACGCCAGCTTTCGGCTACGCTTCGGAGCCGCGAAAATATTTCATTACGTAAGCAAATGTCACTCGACACTCGCGCGAGGGCTGCTCTTCGCGGCTATCTATCCCCGACGCTCCAACACCATCTTCCTAGGCTGTCTCTCTGCGGGCCAGCAGCAGTGAAATCAATCGACGCGCTCCGTTGACTTTGCACTTGTTTTCGTTTTTTCTTTTCTCTTAAACTTGACAGGTCGATTGTGCAGGGCCTCGAGGGAACCCGAAGCGCCCGCGAAGCAGCGCGCTAAACGAGCTTTCCAGTTTATTTCAGGACAACATCGTCCGCGAGTATCGCTCTGCGCTCTCGTCTCGGCTGCCCCAAGAAAAACGTCTGCAACTGCGGCCGCGCTGTGGACGCCATCTCCGCCTCGGCTGCGCATGCGCGCCTCGGTCAAACCTTCGATAAACTGCATCTCGTATTCTGTATAAATATTGCCCTTTTCGCGCTCGAGTTGGTTTGTCCTCGAGTTTTCCGATTCACTAGTCTTTTTCAATAGGTGCGTTTATAATTTTTAGTACTGTGTGCTTTTGGCAAGGAAATATTTGAAGAAAGGTTCATTCAAGAATTTTTCCCGCGCGTACGCAATGGCACATATTACCAAAGATCCGAGATCTCACGTATCGACTGTCAAAAAGAGCGAAACACACAAAGAGCGCAGCTGGCATAGTAGATAACGGCAATTTAGTCTTGCAGAGTGAAAGATGGCGCCAGGTGGGCCAATGTGTACATGCAGTTGTCTGCAGCATTAAAAACTGCGAGTCGAAATAAGCAGCATATAGCAGCCAAACATCGGCTCCTCTCCGAGCCGCCGAAAGTCCCCAAGGAGAGAGAGAGAAAAAGTGTGCGGCACGGCGTCGAGAGAGCAGAGCGAGTGAGAGATAAATAAACAGAAAAACCAGACTCCTTTTCCCGCACCCAGCCGTACTTGATATCTCTACCTTTAGAACCGGCGGATATATTTGACAAGCTAGAGACCGCCCGCACGGAAAAGGATTGTTTTGCCCGTGTCTATTCACTTCGCGCTCGGTAAGCCGCCGATTTTGCTCTTCTCACATTCATACCCTATCTCTCTCTCTCTCTCTAACCAGCTCTCTTTCTCTCTCTCTCTCACTCTGCTTCTCAGCCGCCGCGACGGCGCGATTATCTCTCGCGCTGTATGAGCCAGCCGGAATCTCGACTGCCTTCTTTGGAAAAAAAATGCGTCGGCGTCGCCGCGTCCGGCGTCTTTCTCTCTCTCTCACACACGCTTTTTAACTTCGCTCTCCTCGCGCCGATATACCGAGCTCTCTCTCTTTCTCGCTCTGCTTTTACAATCTCGCCAGGCACAGTCGAACTTTTGTTACTCTTTTGAACGTCTCGGTTTTTTTTTTTCTATCTTCGCGACGCCTGCAGTCGGATGACAAAAAAGGCTGCGCGACGTTGGATTTTGTCGCGCTTAGTGCGGTAAGTGCGCGGAAATCCACAAGTGGTCGTCCCGGCGCCGCCGTCTCTACCCTCACGATCAGCGGACTGACTTGACGTATACGCACGCACGCACGCGTACGCAAAATAACCTATCTCTTCTTACCTATATAAGGCTTGATACGGGAGCAGTATTCTTTCTTTGACTGCTTAATGTGTTTACACACATGTGATTTCTTCGAGATAACGATACATCCTGTCTTTCTAAACAGGCGGCAATTTCTTTTCTCTTTCGATAATTTTGCAGTTTTCCTTTTATTTATTTCTTTAACGAGCTATTTATTTTTTAGTTGAAAATTTTGTTTATTTATTAAAATGTTTTGTTTTTTTCCAGATGCCTGTTTATTTGTAAACCTCTTTTTTTATTTTCTTCTTTTGGTGAGTTTTTATTTGTTTACGTTATTTTTATTTCGAATTTAAACAGTTTAATTTTTTTTTTAATTTTAAATCGCGATGCGGCTGTTAGCCGTCATATGCGGACTTACCATTCTTAAGTGGTTTGTGTCCGTAATGCAGTCGCTGTTTTATTAATACGACCGCGCTCCAATAGATGGCGAACTTCCGTCATTTCAGACCTCGTTACAGGAAAGAAAAACACATTCATAATTAATAAAGTTATTATTCTAGAGTACTTTTAACACATTGTCAGCGCAAACAAAACGTAATTACGCTAGAAAATTAATAAAACTTTTCTTACATTAGTTATTCAATTTATTCACATTTTTAATACTTAAGCTACATGCTCGCATGCATGAGCTACATGCCAGGCCTTTGAATTTTTAATACTTTAATTAAGTCTGAGGAAATAGGTATAACGCATTAAATTAATCTATAAAACATTCAAGAAACTTGTCCAAGCGGCACTAGAACAAAAACATTAAAATTTTATGGACGTTTATAAATGTACTGAAATTTTCTAAATTATATGAAGTCATTATAAGAACAGTATTTGCTTTTGATTATGAAGATAATTTTTTCGTTTATTTATTGATATGAATTTTGATTGTATTAGAAAATTACCATTTTAATAGCCACATTTCAAATAATAAGGCTTTCATTTATAAACGTTGTAATTATGATAAAAATCGTAATCATTTCAAAATAATATAGTAGAAGACAATGGTAAAATTTGTAGAGGGGAAAACTTACATACATTAAATATATTTTATGAATTATACATTTTTCGTACAGCCATTAATTAGTTAAATTGAAGATATAAGTATTTTTTAAAAACCTATTGCTTGAATTATTGACCTACCAATTTCTAAGTATATGAATTCAAAATTCGAGCGTATTTTTGTAAGATACTCGTATTACATAAGTTCAGATACAATTGCAACGATATAGTTTTATTGATTTTAACACCTCACGAGTTTAAAGTACTGTGAAAATAGTACATTAAGTATCGAAAATATGACAGCAGATTCTGAATGTCCAATTTTAATTTCGGAGGAATGTAATTCACAAAGTTCTAAGTATAATACGTCTATAATACGTTTTGGGATCTTCTTAATAGATGTATCGTGACTTAAAATCAAAATTTAAAAAAAAAACTAAATAATTATAAAGTTTATTTTATTTTATAAAAAGTTCGCTTAAAAATTGAAAATAGCTTAAAAACAATTTAACCAAATTTTTTCCATTTTACTTTAAATCGAAGGAATTTTGATTTTCTTTTCAACATAAGCATTAAAAAATTCTCTAAGACTTAACGACTTTAACGACTCTACAAGTTTATTCTGTGTTTGTGGATAATTTATGAAAAAATAATTTATTTATAAAAAAAAAACAATAATATCGACCGAAAATTCTTTTAAAATTTGTATTGCTAGGTTAATATTTAAATTTAAAATCCTAAATCCTTATTTCAATATTTTTTATTCAGTTACTTTAAGTGATAAATGAATGAAATCTAAAAACGCGCAACTTTGTTCCATTTTCTTTTACATAAATTATTTGAATCTAGTTTTTTAAACAAATTTAGGATTACCTGTAACAACAAAATAATAACTTAAACTTTGATACTAGCGGAAATGCAATTTTAGTATTACCAAAATAACCAGAGTTCTCTAAATTTTTTCATTCTTTTCTTCATAAGCTATATTATAAATTTCATTATATTCTAATTGTATTGTAATCTATTCTTGAATTTTTTTTCTAAATTAATTTTAACAAAAACTTATTCGTTATCATAATTATCTACAGTAAAAAATATACTTGATAAGCCTAACATATTAATTTGTTATATTTACCAATTGCCTTTGACATCCGAGACCTAACCGATTAATTCTTAAAGGCTATAAAGTGTATTTTATTTAAAAAACTTGTGTTTAATACCAAGTTAAGTTAAGTAATTACAAAGTACTTTGTAATTGTTACAATTTATTTTTGTTATAAGTATTTTTTTTGTTAAAAAAAGTTTACAAAGTCCGAATAGTTGTCAATATAACACTACCCTTGTTAATATAACAAAAACCTTCGTAGGAACGATAAATTATATTTTAACCGAGTGCTACTTTGTTAGATTTACCAAGCACTTTTTTCAGTGTATAAATATGAAAATTCGACAATTTAAAAGTTAGTTCAAACTTTATAAATCTCTGTAAGCGTGATTTTTCATTTTAGATATTTAAAGCGATTATGTCAGATTTCGTATGTAAGATCATTAAAACAAAACTGCTTGGAGTTTTAAGTAAAAATATCGTTATTTATAATTCAAACGTAGCTACGTGATCTACATTGATTTTTGTATCCAAATTTAAAAAGTTCAACTCTGTAACTGTTTTTTTTTCTAATGTATTTTGCAAAGAAAAAAAGTTTAATATTTGATAGCGGTGGCATATTTTTCATATGTTTTAGTAAAAAAAATTTGATAATCCGATACATATACAAAAATATAAGTATAGTGTATATTTACTTTTTAACTGATTTATTTTTGGAGTATTTTAAAAGGAGGTGATTAAGATACCTGTTCTTTAGGTGTTGTTCCATAAAACTATTAAAATTTGTTCTATTTACAAAATTTAGTTATATACTTTTTTCATAGATTATAATTACAATTATATAAGAATGTAGTATGAGGAAATTGGGTTGTAAAATGATCATTTTTGAGGTTATGAAGAATTTGCATGGGTTTGATTTGAACGAATTTGATAAATCATCAAATATTTTTACAACTACTATTGCTTCATTTTCAAAATGAATCAATTTATTAATTTTGGATATGATTAAACTTAGATACTTAGTAATATGTTTGATTCTAAAAAATGTTTTTATTAAATTTTTAATGAAGCTTAGAATACTTAACAATCGAATATTAAAATATCATTACTACGACTCATTTGGGTTCTTCAGTTTATCAGCAAATCCTTCAAAATAAAATAGTTTTTATATACGAAATTGTAATTTTTGAAAGATATAATGCAAGGAGAAATTCATACTTACATTAAGATTACCTTCGTATCTTACTGATGTATAATATTAATGGTAAATATGTGTGCAGCTCTATCCGGTCTAGGATAAAAATTGACCTAAGATCTATAGATAGAAAGATTATTGTGAATTAGAAAGAACAAGGAAAATTATATTGATCTTTTATGAACGTTTGAAGTGTGTATAATTAAAATTGTTCTAAAATATAGTTTTTTTTTTAATTACTTTTTCTTTTTCTGAACTTTGAATTGTATACAATACTTTTAAACAATGATTATCTTTTTCATTGAAAACAAATTTCATTTTAAAGGTAAGTGCTCTTTTGACATATAGAATAATAGTAAACGTACATTGATAAAGATTACGACACTTTAAAAAAATAATTACATAAGTGAGTATAATGTCGTAAATAAAAGAAAAGGCTAGTGTTTGCCTAGGAGAGATAAAAATCAGCTATTTATTTGAGTGACGTTAAAACCAATTATATATGGTGTGAGACATCTCGTCTAAGATAAGAAAAAAAAAAAAAAAAAAACTTTTACGCATCGAACGTCGTTATATTTCGTAGTAAAACTAAGAATAAGCCAACAGAACTTTTTTCTCATTACTCCTGAAAATCTGCTAATAAATATTGCAATATAAGTCAGAGCCCCGCTCTCTGCCGAAGTATCGCAGCCCGCCGGTAGTCTGTACATTCCCCCACAGCGAAGGCAGTACTAAAAAAGTCGGGAGAGAGCGAAAGAGGAAGGGGGGGGGGGGGGGGGGGTGCATTATTTGAAAAATGTGAATCCTTTGTCGCGCAGCATCAGCGTTTTAACGAGAGTCCTAAATATTCGTTCGCAGTTGCAGTATCGAATATTTCGTCGGACCGTCGGCGCAGGGCGTTCGTTTGGAATAGAGCGAGGGGAAGAGGAGGGCTACGTGTCAGAAGAATGTTTTACTAGCCTTAATTTCGGGTGCTTTCGCAGCCAATATGTCGGGCAGTAAATTCCAAACTTTCGCTCGGTTCGGTTTTCCGAGAGCTCGGTGCCGCGCGCGCGCGCTCGCTAGCTCGCGTTTTTGCGATCGCGCGCGCGCGCGCGCGACGTAACGCGAGAGCCCAAGTAGGAGAAATCCCCCGGATATTAATTTCCCTCGTACAAGCAACGAACTAGCGCGCTCCTTCGCCGGGCCGGCCAACTTTTTCCGGCGCCCTCTTCTATTTTTCTTTCTTCTTAGCTTTTTATATTTTTCCCACCCCCAGCCCAGCTCCGCTCGCTGGCTTCTTGCTCTTTGTATTTTTACGACGCTCACGAGCTTGTTTCGCGGCGTAATCCAGTTAGACTGCCAGCAAGCGCTGTTCTCCTATAGCCGGTAAAGATACGCGCTCGGGCTCCTTCCAGACTCGCCGCCGTCTAACGCCTTTCGGATACGCTCTTTTTAACTTTTCCTCCCCCCTATACTCGCGTCCAGCCGATCCTGCTCCCCCTGCTACAGTTCCTCGCGTTGTGTATTTCTATGTCGGACTTGTGTATATGCAGACGTTGGACCGACAATTATTTTCTCTTTGCGGCGGCTAAGGTTATTTGTTTAGGTTATTCTCCCTCGGCCGAGCACGAGCACGAGCCGATGATAAGGGAGGAAATTATATTTATGGCCCAGACGAATAGACGAGGAGAGCCGCGAGCCTAAGATAGCACTTGTTTAAGGTGCGAACGCATGTATACATGCAATCTTGCTCTCGCTCTTTCTGCGCGCTCGCGCGCCGGCGGAGGATAAATAATTCAAGCTCTTTTTTTCCCTTCCTCTCCTCCTGTGGCGCCTTCTTCAGCTGCCTTTGCAGCGCGCCGAATGTATTATTTCGCGGGCCGATGGGCCTGCGCGCAGCTTTCAAATATTTTGTACGCTTCATCGGACAGCGCGCGCGCGCGCGCCGAGGAAAAACACGGCTTTTACTATAAAGCTCTAAAAATTCCGAGCTGTATTTGCTCAAGTGGCGCGTTTGTATTCGCTCGACGGCTTCTTCTACTTCTTCTTCTTCTATGCTGCTCCTTCATCGGCGTCGCCGCGGCGCTCCTCTCCTGTTGCTGATTTTTATTATAAAACGCCGGTAATTTGCCGGGGCGTCGTGGCCGCGTATTATTCAAGAATGAGGAGGCGTAGTATATATATGTATAAGGGTGCAGGCCGACGTTACATATGCCGCGAGTTATTATGCCCTCTAAATGTTTAATGTGTTTGCCTTCCTTCGCTAGCCGCGCGCCCGCGCGCTCGCGCAGCCCCGTGGCTTTATGTTTTACTAAGTAAATTACTGTTTTTTTTTTTTTGTTCCTTCACGTTAATGTTGGTTCAATCGATTCGCGCTTCCGTGCTTCTCCTCCTTTCGCGCCCTTCTCCTCCTTCTTTTTCACGACCCCCACTTTCGACCCTCTCTCTCTCTCGCTCTCTCTCTCTCGCTTGCTTTCTTCGAATTTTTGTACGTCGCTCATCAAATATTTAACTGCCGCCCCCGCCCCTACCCCCCTCGTCGAGCCTTCTTCGTGTTCCCCTCTTCGCTGTACCTTTTTTTTATATATATATATCTGTATAACTAGGGGATATATGTGTGCGGGCGCGCGCGCTTCTGTGTGGGTGGGTGAATATATATATATATATATAAAAATAAGCACGATTGGACTGGACGGGAACTGCTCTTCTATTCTTTTTAGTGTAGCGTCATTTCGTCGACCCCTGCCCGTAGTTCACTGACCTTCTTAAAATACATTGATGCCTTGTTTGATTTTACTAATACGTATATGTATATTTATATAGAAAAAATTTCCAGTACTTATGGAAATATGGGAGCTTGGAAAGGAATTTCTTCGATTTATCTCTCTTAATTTATATTCAAGATTTTTTTATAATTCAATATTCAAACGTTTTATTTTACAAGTAAATAATAAAGTATTTCAGCTTTACTGTTACATGACGCCTTAAACTAAAACTAATAACGATCTGCAAAGATCGCATATAACTCTCTTCTGATTAAATATTAGATTTTAATTAATGCAGATTGCTTTTTCTTTTTGAAACTTTTTATCGCAAATTTTAGAAATCCTTTCTAAAAACTGGAATTTCATTAATGCTTTAGAAATTCAAAGAAATGAGTGTGTATTTATGAATTCTTTGTTTTAAAATTTATGTTCATGTTGACAAGATGAAGTATCGTCTTATAAATAGTGAAAAATAACTGATGTCTTAAAAGCTCGCGGGCTGATCATTACATTAAAAATAATATAATAAAGATTTTATTAGCCAGCTATTTTCATCTGTTAGTAATACAGTAAAAAAGCAACATGTAATATTTTTTAAACGTTTGACGGCGTTGTAGATAATAATAAATTATCCTCAAGATTTATAATTTTCCAAGCTACGAAATATCATAATAAATTTAAATTTCTAATGAGGAAAGACAAAATAACTTTTGCTAATCTCGGCTATTAATGAATTATTAGGTACTAAAAATGTTGTTTGTGCCTCGTTCGTAATACATCCGAAAATAAGAATAATAATATACTAGAGGAGAATTTAATCGGATATTTTGTTTTCCGTATAGAGCGGCAATTCGTTGACCCCAGGGCTACATGCGTAGTTCAATGACCCCCTTCTTCCCCCCTCCCCCCTCCTTTGGAAATATGTTTATGGTTTCCATTCGGTTGTTACATAAATTTTCTTTTCAATCCGGAAAAAGATGCTTCATTTTCAATCGTTCACGATTTTTCATATTTTATTTACATACTCGTCTGACGCACGAAGTGGCTTATACATTAATTTAATTGCCATTGATTTAATAATTCAATTTCGCTGGATTATTCCACATATATGAAAAAATTTCGCGATCTTGACACTTGTTTAAATAAGATATTATATTTTTATTGGGGTAACGCTGTCAAAGTTTTGCTTGCATAACACTTAATTCTGTACAATTATTTTTCTGAATAATAAATGAGGCAGAAATGCTCGCAAAATGTTGTGTAAGCACCAGCCATAAATCACTTACTTATTCTTTGCTTAGACTGTTTATTCATATGATAATACAATTAAATAAGTCAATTTAAAATTTCAAAGCCGTACGTCAAATTTTTATATAAAATTGAAGAATCATCGCGCTTACATTAGATATCGCAAAAACTTGCTTTGTAAACTTTGCAATGGAAAAACAAAAAACGCGTACTGCGTCACATTTTAATTCTAGCCAAATGCGAACTCGGCGTTTAAAATATTTTAACGAAAAAAAAAAAAAAAAAAAAATTAATGCCTCGATTGGATTTGTATATTTTAACATAATTATAAACGCATGAAAAAGTTTGACGCCAGAGCAGAGCGACTATTTATTATGTAAGTTGACTACTCCTTCAAATCCTATACGACTAATTACCGTCGGCCCAGCTGCTTGGGTCAATGAGTCCAGACCTGTTTGGCGCTAAAATTCAAATGTCGACATTAAGCAAAGAAGTATTAGATAAAAATGTAGAGTGTGACAAAAGAAGTCTCGGCTGGTTTTTACAAGTGTCTATAAGGATTCAGCGGTTTCCGTTACGCGCAATATTCTCGGCTCGCGTGTGCCGTGCTTTTATTATTGTTTGACGCCAACAACAATGAGCGGAATTCTTTCGCGTTTCAACAAATGTACTGTTTATTGCTAAAAAAAAAAGGAGAATGAAGAAAAAAGTAGACGACGCTCGCGTGTTGACAAAATACTAAGGAGAAATCCAGCGCTCGAATGATAACATTAACAAAGCGCTTTGTAAAGAGAGATAAAAGCAAAAATAATCGCGATAAGGCAGCGGAGCAACATATTTTAAACGGGAATTTCGTTAAATGGCATAGGCGCGATGTATTAAAAAAAAGAGAGAGAGAGTGAGAGGAGAAGGAGGAAAAAAGGAAAAAAAAAGCAGCAGATGTAGAGAGCGTGACACAATGATTCCACAGGATAAGCTAATGTACAATAGTCTCTTCTTTTCCAAATGCTTTTCTCGGCAAATATTATTATCTGAAATTGCGGCGGCGAGGTCCGTGTACATACAGATGTAGAGAGAGAGAGGAACGAAGGCGTGCGCCTGCACGTGTGTGTGTGTGTGTGTGTACAAAGTTGGGCTCGAAATCGGCGGGTGGGCTGGGAGGGCGCCTTTGAAAAATTTCGTAATTGCAGTGCATAATTCAGAGGGGCCGGCGATTACTGCACACGGCTAGGAGGCCTGGATAATGCAGGCCGCCAGTGATATACGTTTTGGCGTCGGAGGACGGCGCAGCCTGTGCAGGCGGCACAAACAGGATCGGCCGCGGCGGCGGCAGTTCTCTGGCCCCACGCGCTCTCGCTCTCCTCTATATACATGTTATACGAGAGTGAGAGAGAGAGAGAGAGAAAGCGAACGCAAGCGCATGCAAGCGAGCGACAAACTCGATGACACGGCTCGAAAGAGAACGAGGGAGAGCGGGATGCGGAGAACCGGCGAGCATTAAATATAGACGCTGATTTGTCGTCCGCGGATTGTCACCTGTGATACGGCTTTCATTTTGTTGTATCGGCTCTTGCCCTGAGCTCTGATCATACCTTTTCCTCTTTCTCCGCGATTTTCTACTTTATGTCGAGGTATGCTTGGCTTAACGTTTCTTGCGTTTTACGAATATGCTGCTGGCTTGCGGCTACTTTTTCAACTGATGTCTTAAATACGTATATTGCTTTAGTTCTTTCAAATTTTGTTATTTAGTCTTGACTTTCTTTCGAGTAAATATGTAAATCTAATAATATATTTATGAAAAATATATGCGCAAGAATGCAAGAATTTTTTTGAAGGTTCATGTACTATTTAAATTTGTACCATAAATTATTACTTGATGTACTAGATATTTTGTCGACAGAACTATAAAAAAGTATAAAAAATTAAGGCAACAAAATAATAATAGTATAGCACTCTACAGCTCTCGCACAAAGAGCATATAACTTTGAGTTAAAAATACCCACTAATAAAAGCTAAATATTTGAAAGGAAGAGAAATAAATAAGAAATATGTCCATACAGCGTGGAGAGACTAGAATAAAATGGCAAAAAACTCTGGAATGATGAATGTTGATAGCAGGGGCATGAATGTTTAAACGGATTGAACAATAAAAGGGCCCTTAAAAAAGAGAGGCCTTAAATATTTATCATTAAGCCTGTAATTGTTTATTTATAATTCGTAAAATTTTACGATAGAGAGAGCCGACTCTCTCTCTCTCTCTCTCTCACGAGTGCAGCCTTGGAAATAAATAACGCGCTTGCGCTTGCACGCTTGGGCTTGCGAAGAACAGATTGACAGGTTCGGTTTTACGAGCCATTAGCGTGGCTCTCTCTCTGGCGACGATCGCGCGCGCCCGCGCGCGCAAGCTTGCCAGCGCGTAAAACCGAGAAACCAGTGTCAAACATCAAATTAAATTTATTGGCGCTGCTCGCTTTAGAGAAGACACGAGCTCTACAAGAGCCACACTGGCCTGGAGCGCCAAATTTCACGCCGAGCGCTAAAAGCTCGACAGATGCAAGCGACAAGTGCGCGGCCCTCGAATATAAAATCGTCAAAACGCTGTTGAGAGCGCAGCGGTTATTCGTCGACTGTATTTTCTAGCGGTTATTAGCTCGGGGGATGGATATTGTAATCATGCTCTTGTGAGCTGCCGACGGCCCGCTGGATTTAGACCACCCACTGGCTTAGCTCTCTCTTTTCTATTAGTGAGTAATAAAGAGCTGCGCGACGACACGCTGGGTTTTTGTCCCGCGACGATTTTCCAGCGATGGAATATTTATTAATAACAAGTTTAGAGGCCACTCGTTCCGCGAACAGAAGGCTTGGGCTCTTATCGCTCTGTACTCGAGTTAAAGAGACAACTGTGGAAAGTTGTATATTTCGGAATCTTCCTTAGCGGAGAAAAATTTCGCTGGAAATATCGGCGCGATTCAGCGATTAATCTTTTTCAAGGAATTTGTATAGAGGGAATAAGTGTCGCGTTTGCCGGTGCGCGCGTCGGTAGTCACGGTGACGTTATACTTTTGCGGTGCGCGCATCGCGTTATACATTGTCGCTCTCCTGCTCTCTCTCTGCGCCCTGGCAGGCTGAATCGCAGGGTAGGTTTCCTTGGGCGTGACGAGGCTCTCTTGTCAATCAAAATTTCATTTCCGATCGGCTGAATTGGATGGGCGAACGCCCCCTCTGCCACGTCGCGTACCAATTACTCTCGACGCTCGATAATTCGCCAGCGCGCCAAGCGCCCTGGCTCTACATCGCGCCAGCCAGCTCGTTCTCTCTCTCTACCCCCCCTCGTCTAAGCTGCGGACCTGAGGCTAAAAAAAATTAACCTTTCGATTTCGCGCCTCCCCCTTTAGAGGCAATGGCTTCGCGAGCGGCGGGAGGTTCTGTGGCTTTGATTTTGCATACCGAGTTGGCTGTAGAGTAATGTGCGGGCTGGTTTTTATGGTTGAATTTGTGCACTGGAAGTGTTAAGAAAGGATTTGTACAAGTAGGTGGGTCAAGTAGGTACACGTCAAGTTTGGTAAGACGGTGTCTTGGAGTAATTAATTTACTTTTCAACAAGTGCTAATAATAATTATTAACTAATAAGAACAGATATAATATCATTCTTTGTGTACAAGAAACAACAAATAAATTGAAATGAGAATTCAAACACTTTTTTGTTATAATATGTTCTTTGATGTTAATTGTTTACACTTATGAACTGTTTACTTTTTTAAACCTATAGTTTAATCAGTAAGGTTAAAGTTCATAGAGTAAAACTGCATTATGTTGCTTATTGTCAAAGGTTAACCGTTATAAAATTATCATAAACCTGTCAAGTTTATAAATAATTTTCTACCGATATAAGAAGAGCAATAATATGCCTTTAAGAGATAACCATTTACTTTAATCAAATTTAAAAACTAACTTGCTTTGAACCTAAAATAAATATCATCATTTCCTTCAAACGAAACTTGATCCTTCCAGTAAAAAAACAACAGCATCGCGATGTTCACCTTGCATTCATCAACAGTAAAATCACTGCACGGCATCCTCGGGCTCTCTCCACTATTAAAAAAAAAAAAACAAGCCAAGAAAGCAAAAAGTCGACTGGAATGAAAATGTTGTCGATTACGATGAGAATTCAGAACGGGCACGATCTATGACGGAATATATGTAAAGTGTTGCGCGCTTGCGCTCGGGCGACGGAGCCGCGGCTTACGGCTAAAGTCACGAGGCTAGGCAGCAGCAGCAGCAGCAGCAGCAGCAGCTATTCCTCAGCCGCAGCCGGCCGGGACCACAGCTCGTGAGAAGGAGGTTCGCAAGCAGGGAAAATATATGCGCCGTATATTGCGAGCTCTCTGCACCGAGCGCAGCATATAGGTGCATCTGCGCGCAGCTGCTGGAATTATGCATTATGCCGAATGCCCTCGCTAAGCAGTATGATCTTCGGGAGCCGCGGAATACGGGGCCTTTTCTACAGGCAAGCAAGAGAGAGAGAGAAAGAGATGATTTCACGATCGGCGTGATCGGCCCTCGCCGGTAACAAGCCGATCGTGACCAGCGACCGGCGGAGCGCGCTAGCTGCAGTAGCAGACAACAGTGCTGCGCGCACTCGGCTGAGAAAGCAGCCCGCGCAGAAGACAGAGACGGAGTAGGATCGGGGCTCCCTTCTTTTTCCCAGATATGCATCCGCCAGAAGCTGCCACTTTGCCGCCACTTATAGATACCGAGCTCCTCTCCCTCCCCCCTCTCTCTCTTAACTTTATACGCTCTCTCGAGATAGCTGCTACCTTAGATCGGCCCTTTTGTGCGCGCGCGCTTGCCAATCACGCAACATCGCTTATTCTTCCCTCTCGCGCTCAGGTACATCTCCGATGCGTACTTATACATACGCGCCCGCGCGCGCGCGAGAAAGCTACGACGAGCTAAGCGTTTTGCATCGCTGATCCGCAAAGCGCTCCGAGATCGATCGAGGCGAAATCGTCTGTACAAGCGTTTTGCTCGTCTCGTTTGTTTTATCATAGAAATGGCCGGGCGCGCGCGCGAGAGCGCCAAGAAAACGAGTTAGCGAGCTCTTTAGTACGCCGGTATAGTCTCTTATAATTGGACCCCGCTCTCCTCTCTCTCTCTCACTCTTGCAGCTAATGCTGATGAGCGTGCAGTGCGTTGCTTTGTTATGGGAGAGTTTGGTAGGCCAAGAAAGAGGTGGGAGAGAGAACCTCGGCAGGATACGTTTGTCGGAAACGCTTTTCTACCCGTTAATTATATCTCGCGCTCGGCTATAGGTTGCGCTCGCGCCCGTCGAAACGTGGGACGGTTGGAGCAAGCGAGAGAGGAGAAATCGGGATCGCATGTCGGTCTCGAATCTTTCCGCCATCTTGGGCGATTTTTTCGCCTCGGCCGATGTGCGCCGATCGAGCGGCGAAAAAGCACCAACTCTGCGATTACATTCCCTTATAAATATGCAAATACGGACTCGAGGCTGCCGACGCCGCGCCGCTTGGGGGAGGCAGCCAAAGAGCGGAGCAACCGTGAATAGACTCAAGCCGGCGCGAGCGACCGGAGAATGAGAGTCCGACGAAAAAAAGCGAGGAATAAAGAGACGAGTCCAAGTGCAATGCTGGCTTCACTCTATATAGCTATATAGAGCGCGCGAGTTCTGTGACTGGGAAAAAATTATTCTACTCGACTTACATACTTTGTGGCGACGATTTTCCTTGACTTGAGTTTCCTTTGCTCTTTTACTTTTCGCCTTTATTTTATGCACCTTTCTCGGCTGCTTATTCGTCTTTTGTTTTTTGCGGATATACTCGCTTTTTGTGAATCGCCGTGGTAAAGTTTTGATATTTTTGATGAATAAATAACTAGATCTTCTTGCTTTTACATGGTTCGAAATTTTCTCTTTTTGTAATCTTTGTTGGAAATATATCTTCGTCTTTGGTACAACTTTTTTAAAAACTGTAAATTAATACTGTTTTGCCACAGAGATCAGAAAGTGCCACTTTTTGTTTTCAACTCACAAGGAGAGGACCAGGGTTTCGGGTCATGGATTTCGCTGAAACTTTTTCAGGGGCTTTTTTGGCCAATATAAGAAGACCTGTGTCTCAAGGTTTTATTGAATAGGCCTTAAAATTCGAATTATGGATAAATTTAATAATATCTTAAAAGAAATAGCCTGTACGCAAAATTTTAATAACTCTGTTTACATAAGTCATATTTCAAGTCCCAACAAAGAAAGTAAAACTATAAAAAATAAGCTTATAGCATATAAAAAGTAAGAATTATAGCAACAGAATTATTATACTGTTTAATTGTAAATGTTAGCAGGTCCGAATTTAGATAAGTTTTTGTTGCTCTAATTCAAATAACCATAATTTTGGACCAAATCAATATTTTTTAATTCTGAAAAAAGAATTTTGAAGCTTATTTTTTATAGTTTTACTTTCTTTTTTCGGACTTGTAAACAGAGTTATTAAAATTTTGCCTACAAGCTATTTCTTTTAAGATATTATTAAATTTATCCATAATTCGAATTTTCAATAAAATCCTGAGACACGGGTCTTCTTATTTTGGCCAAAGAAGCCTCTGAAAAAGTTTCAGCAAAATCCATGACCCGCAACCCTGGTCTTCTCCTTATCAGTAAAAAGAAAAATGGTAATTTCAGCCTATTATTGGCAAGAAATAGCATACGCATCACGGAGCAAAAGGAAATCAGCCCAATGTAAGCGTTTGCCAGCTTTACTAGGGCGACTGTGTGTACGTACTCTAGATTGTAGGAGGTATTTTTTCAGAATGATAAATTTTCAGATATAGGAAAATGAAATATTCGACAGATTTAAAAGTACGCTCCTTAAATTTATTTCTATACCTTACAATATATACTGATTTTGTTTTCGGTTTGATTAGGATTTAGCAGTTTATTGCTGTTTAAAGTAGTCATGATAGATATTAAAAAGTTCATAGTAAATAGCAATACAGTGACAGTATATAAACTGTATACATGACAGTGTAGTAGATGCCCGCACGTTTTCAGTTTCAGCTCATTTTAAACTTTATTGAGTTACCAACATCAGAAACTTTTAAAGCATAAAAAATGTTAGACAATATTTAACAAGTGATATGGTATAGTTACACAGAGAAAAGTTTTTGGAAAAATTTATTAAACGCGTTTTATAAAGCGGTAACAGATCTTAAAAATAAAAAAAAATTACGTAAAATTTTTCAGGAATATTTACTAAAAAAAATTTAGGATAAACGGCTAAAATTTTAATAAAAAAAAAAAAAAAAAAGAAACTGCCAAAACGTATGGTCAATGCCAAGCAGGCATAAAAAAATAAAAACAAAGTTTATTCTATCGTCGAAACGAGTAGCCAAAGCCAACGTCGGCTAATAACGCTGCATCCCGAGGCGCTCGGAGAGCCTCCGCCACATTGATTCATCCCGTATAATCGAAAGTCCGGATAAAACGCTCTCAGGGCTCATTGTCCTTGACGGGGCTGCACGGCGCGCGCGCTCCCGGCAGGGTGGCCTCCTCGTTTTGCACTCGCTCACGCCGCTCTCTGCTGCTGCAGCGTCAAAAAGTCTCGTCGCCGGTGCGCGTGTTACGCGTCCGACGAGAAATCCCGATCCTTTGTTCGGCCAGAAAAATAAAGTGCGCTATAGCAGGCTCTGGTGGATATATCTGGCCAGGAGGAGGAGGAGGATGCGAAGTGAAAGAGAGACAGGCATATATATACAGAAAGTGAAGAGAATCTCTCTCACGGGACAGGCTAGGGAGAATATATTTTTCGCGGCGGCGGTAGCTGAGAGGCGCGCGGGAAGGGAAATATACTTGAGTCGAGGGGGGGGGGGGGGGGGGGGGGGGGGAGGGAGTGGATCGGAGGGAGTGGAAAAAGACGGGGGGCTGCTCTGCCGCGATCGGCTCCGATAATGCGCTGTTTGGCAGCAATGAAGCGGCCGGCTTGCCGGTAATTCCGCTAATTCTGGGGTCTCAGCCGCGCGTCGAAGGGCCCTTTGCAGCGCGCTGCTACCAGTCTTCAGCCTACCTCCCCCCCTCCCTCTCTATCTGCTGCAATTTTATTATTCTTACCGATATATTCCTTAGCGATATATCGTTTTATAGGCGTGTCCATCATATTACTCGCGCGGCTGCTCGCTCTCGGCTCTCTCTCTCTCTCTCTCGCTTAAACACATGGATTCGCGCTTAAAAAAATATTAAGGCCCCAAAGCCGCGCTCTCCTATCCCTGTGTGCGTGTTATAAATATAGACGCGAGTCGCGGCCCAGCGCGCAGATCGGTAGCCGAGGATGTGTGTGCGGAAGAGAGCCAAACGCGCACGAGCACTATCATTCGGAGCGAGCCAAGCTGCAAGCGCAGGGCCCATTATACCCTTCTCTCCTCTCTTCCCCAAGCGCAACCTATAACGATCAACACCGAGAGAGAGAGAGAGCTACCTTCGACGTTCGGGCTTTTTTTTGAGACCGCTCGGGGCGCTCGTTCGCTCGTTTGTACGCGGCAGCACGTCGATCGGCTGGAAATTTAGCGAGCATTATACGCCGGCAGCGATCATCCCTCTGCGACTTTTGCTGAGAGTTGATGGATGGCCGAGTCGCTGGGCAGTAGCGCCGCACTGAGTAAGTAACGTCTCTGGCAATTAAGAGCAGCTGATTAATCGGCCCTGCGACTTTGTTTACGGAACACGCGTCAAATGGACGAGTTGGCGGGGAACTTTTTTTTTCTCCCTATGGCGCGAGAGCTGGCTGAGGGCCTGGGTATAGACGGCGAGAGGAGAGCCGGATGAGAAAGTTAGCTGCAGCTCGCGCGCGCGTCAACGCGGCCGCGAATTATTGCATAATAAATGAGCCGAATAAATAAGACGGTTGCGCGCTGGGCGCGCCCGGCGAGGAGGCACTCGATTGCGCTTTAAAGTCAATTCAGCCGCACTAAATGCTAAGTCAATTTTTCCCTCTTAAAGTCTCATAAGAAGTTTCGGCGAGCCGATCTCGGGCGCGAAATTACATTTTGCATGCCTAGCAAATGGCCTCGAGGAGGATTTTAAAAGAAACGACTTTGGAAACTTGGCGCCACCTTTTGCCCGCCTTTTTCTTTATAAGCGAGTTATTAAAAATCTGCTGAAATTCTTTGCCGAGGCGGGCGATCTATTTGTTTAAAATTTTCTTGAAGGAATATAACGAGGCTCTTGAGTGGATGCTCGTGACGAGAGGCAACGGCTTGGATATTATAATAATTCAGTTTAATGGTGCCAGTTTTTTTGGAATAAGAAGCCTATGATCGATTGCTCTATTAACGGCAGACTTTTGCATCTATAAAAACATTGTTCTTGAGTAGACGCACGTGTGCAGGGGGATAGAGCCGATGTATATAGATAGGAAAAAGAAGAAGCTTTGGGCCCGAGGGTAAATAAGGAATGAAGATCGTTGACATGCGTTGATGAGGAGGCCCGTGGCCGTGAGTAGCCGCGCGCGGCAAATAAAAGAGCTCGGTAAATAAGTAAGGATTTTCCAGGCTCTCCTCGCGCAATAGTCGCTCTCGTCTGCGGTAACGGCGGGCGCGAAAAAGCGCCTTGGGAATCCTATGGGAGTCGTCGATGCGCCGTTAATGGCCTCGGCTGCACATAACATTATCGGAGAATACTGCCTAGAAATTGCCGAGCGTTTCCGTTTCGATGGCCGGGAGAGGGGGGGTGGGGGGAAAGGCTAAAAAAAGGCCCGCAGCGGTAGCTCGTCGGCCGCGCGCAGGAGCATCGCTTTCCTTAGCCCGTAAACTCGAGAATGCGGCCCGCGCATTGACGACTCGAAATTTAATTGCTTCTCGGTATACAGTGCGAGATAATTCCGAGCCGAGCTTCTTCATCTGCCGCGCGCAGCGAGTGAGCGAGCAAGCGCGAGTCGGCCAAATTATAATTAAATCGTGGAATGCGCGCGCGATCGGCGACCGTTAATATTTATTATTTTTCACCTGTCTTTTTGCCCATTCTTTATTATAGGAATAAAGCAGAGCGAGCTCGCGGCCGAGCGGGCAAAGACAAGCTTTTATTATTTTCCGCACCTATATTCCCGGCCGACGGCCGTTTGCTTAATAACTTTTCGCGGAGAACGATCAGTATATTTCGCTAATTTTCCCATTCGCAGCTCTCTCGGTCTGTAAAGCTCCTTAACCAAATATAAATATATGCTGCGAGCGCGAGACTGCATATACACAGATATTTTTGTGTATCGCGAGCGAGCGCGAGCAGTGCTGCAGTGCTGTTTAAGTTTGAAGGCTCATTTAGCAGTTTTATTGTTCGCTACGCGCTCGCTCGCTCGCTCGCTCACTATCAAATACGCGGAAAAGCACGTGCGCATTTGTTCGGCTTAACGATATTTCATAAATCGTTGTTTCCCGTATCGTTAGTATAACAAGAACCGACGATTATAATTGCAATGGCAAAACATCGGGACTGCCGCGCGCGCGCGCGACGCCGGCTAGAAATAACGTTATCTGGAAAAAGCTCGCGCGCGCTCCCGAGCTCACAGAGCGCGCAGAGAGTAAGGCGGCAGGTAATTAGTTTACTTACTCGCTCCCTCTCGCTTATGCTCGCTTGGCTCTATGGCCGAGCGCTCTGCTACTCCAACTACTTCCATCGATATCGAATTGCGATAAGGAATTTATTATTGCCATCTAATTTCGTTTACGACTTGTAAATACGTTTCCGAGAAAATTTATTACTTATGCATTCGCCGTCATTAAAAAAGCGAGAGTAAGCGAGCGAGCGAGCGAGCGAGCGAGATGGAGAAAAAACGAGGAGGAGGAAAAGAAAACAGTGCCAGCCAAGGAAAACAAAGGGTTGTACGCATATATAGAAGGGAGAAATAAAAAGGCGCTCGCGCGATGCCCTATACTTCACGGGCTTTAATATCGCATTGCCAGAGAGAGAGAGAGAGAGAAAGCCAGTCGAGTGAGTTGAGCCGAGCTCACGCTTATACGTGTGTGTGTGTGTATGTGCGTGAAAGTACCTTATGGTAATCGTAGACGTCGGCCGATTTTATTTCACCCCTCTATATGTATATAGACAGCAGTGTGTGTATGTGCCTCGCACGTACGAGGACGCGCCCGTTACCGCGCACACGCGCCCGTTCCCATGGCATAAACAAAACGCGCAACCGCTAATTCCGAAGATGAAATATTATAAGTAATAACATATATCTATACGGCCTCTTCCCCGCGCGCCCGCGCAACCAACTCTCCAAAGAGCTCAAGCGAGATAATAACACGCCACTAAACTATATACGTCCGATACGTATACCTACATATAATTGTATAATTATTATTAATGATATCGAGAGAGACGGAGAGAGAGAGAGAGAGCTGCGGGACGAGGATAACCTTTCGATCGGCAATAACGAGCGAGCATGACTGATTCAAGCGCGCGCACCTCAAACCCGCTCTTTAATTACATGCGCGAACGCTACTCTGCTTTTACTATTTACTACGATCGATCTTTGACTCTTTTTTGCCCGATCTCTCCACACACACACACACGCACACGCAGCAGCTTCGATCCCGCCGTTTCAAGTTTGTTGCGAGCGCTCGTTTATCCCTGCGCGATGTGCGGCGAAAATGTCGGGAATCCGATGAATACTTGATCGTAAGATGGCAAAGTTTTCGCTGCGCGGCGCAACAGTGAGATTGAAATGACTCATGAAAGACACGACGAGGCGCTGAATAGTGTAGCGCTCGTTCGCGCGCTGAATATGTGCGCGGGGCTTACTTATTAATCTCTTAAAATCGCCAAGTTTTCAGGCGACAATGCGTGTGTACGTGTCCCTGCGCGTGTGTACGAGCGAGGGCTTGATTTGAATATCAAGAGCTGATTATCATGAGGCGGAGCCCAGGCCACGACAGGTGCATGTCGCGAGCCGATCGTGAGGCTTTTATCGATTCGTAACGCGGCGCGCCTTTGGCAATAAAAATTAAGGGGCGAATTCGAGAGTCCGCTATAAATGAACCAAGCGCGATGAAAGAGTAAAGAGTTTGCAAGTTGTCGCGCTTGCTAGCGCGCTTTGCCTCATTGTGCAGCTCAAGCAAGCAAGCAAGCGCGTAACTGTACATTGGATTCCGATCTTCTGAATAATCCAGGGCTTTTATAAAAGACCATTTTCTAGCTCGCTGCTGCTGCTGCTGCTGCTGCTGCTGCTGCTGTGTTGACGTTGTACTCGCTCTCTCTCCCTCTCTCGCTCGTCTTTTATAAACGCCTCTCTATCGACGAGCTTAGCGCGGCCATCGATAATTCACCAGCCAAATGAGACTTTTATGTGAATCGGCTTCTTAACAAAAAGCCAGCCTGAGCATACGGAACTCTATGAATGACAAATATCATTCTATAGAATGAGGCTTATACAAAATGCTTTTCTTCTTTAAAGCCAAACATCCTACAGCTTTTATCAATTCGTACGTGATTTCCTTAACGCTCGACAACTTCTTACTAATTTTCTTCTAATACAATTTCAAAGTTGAGTAAGAATTTTAAATACTTTCTTTTTATTAACCCTTTAAGGTACGAATTCTATTCTATTCAGAATTTTTGATTACGTACGGAATACGTAACGATTAGCTTGTGATAATATAGAAGTACGAAAATACTTCTATAAGAACTAGATAAGTCACATTGTTGTTGTTCCCTTAGAGCCGATGTGAGATATCTCTATGAAATATCAACTTTCCGATAAGTCTACATAAATTGTACATAAAAAAGAAACTCTCAAGCCTCCCCCCTCCCCTCAAAAAAAGTAAAGTAAATTTAATTTTCAAAAATTTTCAGTTTTAATCGAAAGCTATAAATATTATATTTAAAAAAATTAAACCTTTTCGTCTCAATTATTTATAGTATATTGGATTTTAGTATTAACTTTTCGTACAAATAAGTTTATATAAAAAGTATACTGATAAATTGTTTAAATTGATTATACATAAAATGGAAGCAAAATTTTCGATGCATACATTATGAACACATTAATACACAATTACTTTTTTCAATGTAAATGTAAATAAAATTTTTAATATTTGCATGAAAGTTTTTTTAATGCAATGTCTAACTTATTAAAAGTTTCGTTTCCAGTAAAGGTACATTAAATTTAATTTGAAAACATTTAACAGTGGCAAACAATTTTTTAAAGATAACCCTGGCAGAAAAATAACTATAATTTCTACCCAATTTACTAGGTAGTGCCCAGATATTTTAGCATCATTTGTTAAGATGTTTTAGCAGAACATGTTTCCTGGTAGAAAATTATACATAGAGCTTTTCTCGTTAACGTGTTAATTAAATGGAGACATGATTAGTTAATATTTATTTTTTGGCAAATTTTGAAGTATTGAAACTATGTTTATTGTCTTAAAAATGAACGACTATAACATAATATTAGTAACAAAATTGTTTTTAGCCAGCAAATATTTTTTTTTCTAATTTTTCTATCTATCTCTCCCTCTTACATAGCTAGGTCATTCATGAACAAACGGTTGGTGACATTATTTCGGAATTTGAAAGCACGTCTAATCAAAAGGTAATTCTTTTGAAAATTATTTCAAATAACAGAACACAAGTTTAGTTTAGGTTTTTTAGGCTCAGGTTAGTTGAAGATGAGTCGAGATGTCAGTGAAAATTGAATTTCATACTTTGATTTTAAAATTTATTATAAATACCTGAATATTAGCATGAAATCTGTTTTCAATAATCAAATTTTAGCAGGTCTGCATTCCTGTACGTAACGATGACATTAGTCGCTGTGTAGGAATAGACTTGGTGCACGATGCACCAATTGAATTACAATACGGCTACCACATACATTGTCGGTGTATCGCCAGCAGAATTAGGCCTTGAGTATGAGTGCTATACTTTTGATCTATTCTAATAAGATAATTTCGTTGTTGCATCCAGTCCGTAATGGCAGAGACGGCTACTAGCATATCAGTCTTGGACGATCTAGGTGACTGTCATGATTAAGAAAAAAACGTTTATAACTTGATATAAAATAATTACAATAGCGTAAACAGTCAAAATGTATATCAGTTTTTTAGTTCTAACATTATGCACATGATTCAAAATGACATACTTTATTCAAAGAAAATATTGTAAGTCTAATTTAGGCAGCTTCTATTGTTCTCGTTTGCATTTTCGTAATCATACGTTTATTAATAATGCAAATTATAAGAAAACATGTCTTTGTACTTGAATAGACACATAAAGTATGTCACATTATAAATAATATGAAATGAATGTGTGTAAACTAAATGAATAAAAACATCATGAAATCTCATCTTTAACATTATTTTATCTATAACCTGTAAAACATTTAGAAGACTACTTTTGATACGAATAATTTTAAATATCTTTTGTTATAATAGTAAAAATTTTCTTTCAAAAAAAAATATTTTTAAGTTTTGTTTCAGCTGTTTTTGGATAAACATACCCTGGTAGAAATTTAACCATTTAAAATAGTTGGAGGTTAAGAAATAGCTAGTTTTTACCTATTTCCTAGTTATTCCTTTTTTACTATGAACTTCAAAGTGACATATGACGTTCTTTTGAAAATTCTTGTGGTTAAATTTATGAAAATATGAAATTGATTTAACGTCTAGTGGTTTAATTTTAATAACATCAAGTTTACTTAAGGCTAGTTGATTATTTCTTACTAAAGAAAAGAAATTTATTATTTTCCTGAAAATAAATAAACAACCAAGCTTTAAGTCAACTTTATATTTCACATATATTGCAAAATAACTGTATGACTTATAAAATTTTCATGGGAAAAATAGTTGATTGCTACTTGTTAAATTTTTCGCTAAATGCGAGGAATAAAGGAAATTATAAGCGTACAATCTTTTTAGGCTAGGTTAGTCTGTGTGCAGTTGTAGAATAAGGTGTCCAACACAAAAGTTAATACTTTGATAGTAAATTTTTTTATCAGGATTTAACGAGCCGCGAATATTTTCAAATAAACGTAAAATATTTCGTATAATATAATAATTATAAAGAAAAAAGATATCGTTTACTTATCCCAAAACAACGATTCCAAATTCGCTCTGTAAGGTATATAAAAATTGTATATGATCATTTTGTACATAATTGTTATTCATAATCTTGACAGAATATTTTTATGTTAGTGATTACAGTAGAATAAGTATTGGAACATAAAAATATAGAAGAAAATTTAACAAACGTATCTGTTTTTTAGTTACGAGAACGGACAATATATACATAATAAGAAAAGTTTTTATCAAAAAATATTTATTTATAAACAATTTATAACAAAAAATATGTGCACTTTTCAATTATTTATTGTTTTTCTTTTTTTTTGTTATAATTTTACTCAGCAGAAAATTTAGAATATTCTGAGCAACTGTTGGTTAATTTTTTACCAAGGGACATTGACCAAAATTCTTCATATATTCTGATCATGAACCGTCGCCAATAGGTGAGATTTTTGAACAAAATATATTAGAGAATCTGGCTACTAGATAGAAAATTCAATATATTGTAGGTGTACCCAAGAACTATAATTTTAATACACTTGATAGAACAAATAATTATTAGTAACTGCGGCTAATAGCTGAACGAAATATTTCAAAGATTTCTCCTACAAAGCTAAGTGATGTGTCTTATAAATTTGAATGGGAAAGAGCTGAGCCTTCAAAGCTCCCATAAAAGTCCGGGCAAAAGATTAGCGCTGGGTTAAAAGGTCGGTAAGTCACGTAATGATTTTTGAAGGAGAACACATATCGCGTCAGTCATGATATACGGGGGGGATCTGATGCATAGGTGTAAAGAGCGCGTCGAGGTTGGAGCTAAACCATGATGGTAAAGAATAAGAAAAAAAGGTGCACGGGAGAAGGAGAAAGCTGGAGCGGGAATGGAAAAGACGAGGACGAAGTCGAGAGAAGAGAAGAGCTCGGTGAGCGCGAGGTTAGGAGGGCGAATGGACTCGCGGGTAGGTAGAGAGAGAGAGAGAAAGAGAAGAGTAAAAGAGCGAAAGAAAGAGAGAGAGAGGGAGAGAGAAGCGAGAGAGAGCAAAGGGAGCAAGGGACTGGTTGCGCGATCGTCCCGCAATTACATGCTGAATCTTTAATGGAACGTTTCGAGCCTGAAATTAGTCGAATGCCATGGAAAGCCATCGCCACGTAATGTAACTGCGCACTCGTGCACTCTGTGTGCGCGCGGAGGAGACAGAAAGAGATGAGCGGCCCGTCGGATATGTATATACGCGCGCACTTGTGGGAAAGACGACGAGGACGAGGACGAGGGAGAAAAAGAGAGATAGCAAGAGAGAGAGAGAGCAGCGGCGCAGGTGGTCTCTCCAAAGTAAGAGAGAGAGTCCGATTGCCGAGTCTCATTGCGATTAGAGGCCCGGCACGTCCGCTCTCCGCTCAAAAAATCTAAATACTCCCAGAGCGGAAATGCGGAAAGTCGAGTGCGCTGCAGAGCCTGCGGCCAGAGTGAGCGGGCCCCCACGTACGTGTAGGCAAATTCGCCGCCCACGGCGAGTGCGGCCGGCCGACAATCTTTGCTTTGTGTCGACTCGCTTCAGCCCTGCGAGAAAGCACCTATATATATATGTGCACCGCAAGCCTCCTCTTGCAGCCCCCTACCTCTCTCTCTTTCCACTGTTCCTCTCTCTTCGACGGCCAAATTCGATTTAACTACCACAGCGACGGAATCGTTCTCTACCTATATACGTCATGTGCTGACCGTCGCTCGCGTATATATGACGTTATGTCTTTATTATCGATATACTGGGTGGCTTCGTGCATTCTTCATGCGAATTTTTCTTTATTTTTTCTTTCTTACTGCCTATGGTTTTTCTCTATATCTAGGCTGGCTGGAGTACATCGCGTAAGCCTTTATATCAAGTATAGTTGTACCAAGGGTTGTTTATGCGACTGAAACCTTATTTATTTTTATAATAACAAATGCATCTATAGCCCCTTCAAGATTAGTGAAAAATAAAAGAATCATTTCCATTTGCAGAAATGAATAAAAAAATCAGCTAGACGAAAATTGTCGTGACGCTGTATAGATGAACGAGAGAGACTATCGAAGATTGCTCTCCGCGGCATTGGCGCTCGATATATAGTTTCGGACAAAAGGGGGGGAGAGCATGGAGGAGGAGGCTGGAGCGCAAGCAAGCGGAGGGTGAGCAAACTCGTGTGCTTGCGCTCGCTCGCGTCGCTCGGTCTATCGTCTATTCGCCATGGAAATGTAACGTAATTTAACGCAAGACGTTTGACGATGGCCCTCGATAATGTCTTTGCGCGCAGAGCGAGCGAGAGAGGGAGTATGTGCAGGCTTGGTAAAGAGGTTACCGCGCGAGCTAGATGGCGCTTGCTTGCGCCAGTTCCCCTTTTGCTTTTTCAGCTTACCTATATATCTACGAGGGCGACTTCCCTCTGTGTACGGCCTGCACGATAACCCAATAACCGAAAGCTCTTTTCACTACAAGAGAGAGGTAACTTTTCTCTCTCTCTCTCTCTCTCTCTCTCTCTCGTCTGGCCCGTCGAGAGCACGGCTCTTCAAAGGTACAAAGAAAACTGTCGGATCGGTCCGGCAATCGACGAGTAGAGGGAGAGCCGCTCTATTGAAAAAGTCTCCGGTAAATATAAAG
This sequence comes from Eupelmus urozonus, assembly GCA_900480035.1. Classification (NCBI taxonomy): domain Eukaryota; kingdom Metazoa; phylum Arthropoda; class Insecta; order Hymenoptera; family Eupelmidae; genus Eupelmus; species Eupelmus urozonus. The sequence goes on along the minus strand of UELX01000337.1, from coordinate 9,786 downwards.
CTCTAAACGATCGGCGGACCGCGCGCGCGCGCGCGCATGATTTAAGCGCTTGTAAAAGCGCTCGTGCGCGAAACGAGCCCTCCCCTGCCTCCCCCCGAGAAAAAATATCGAGAGCGCGCTGCGCGAGATATATATTTTTGCGAAACTTGAGGCGCCGCTCTCCCGCGTCCGCTCTCCGACTTATATTCGCTAATTGGGCCCGGATCTTCCTCTTGCAGGCGGCGGCGGCGGCGGCAGAGCTCGCAGAGCCGACAGGATAATCATACGCTGTTTTCTAGCATTCGAATAATTTCTCGCGATAAATCACCGCTAAGCGGTTATCTCTCTATCGCTCTTGCCTCGCTTTCCTTCTTTCTTTCGCTCCTTCCATTATCGAGCCCCCTCCCCTCGCCTTCTATATACGCCAGAGCGTAAAAACACGTTTGATCGCGATGCCAGTGAGAGAGAGCCGATCCTCGTCGAGTTCGGCTAAACGACCGGCCGGAGATTAATCGCATTTAACGCCGAGGAGATATACTTGCCTTTTTTCCCCCCCGCGCGCGCACTCTACATTATTCATCTGTCTATCCGCTGTAACGGGCGGCCTTTTTTCCCCCGGACGATATTCCTCAAAATTATACTCGGCATTTGCGCGCAGCATCATTACCCGCTGCGTAATCATTACTCGCAAATATTTTCAGAAAATTATTCATCCGCCAGCGAAGCTCTATATACATATATGTATACACAACTCGTATAGAATAGATAGAGAAAAAGAAGAAGCTTAATGGCGGACGCGCCGGGGCGCAGATTGTCGGTCTGGGATTGTTCTTTATAGGCATAATGACGGAATGTCGAGGGGGGGCCAAGAGAGAATGTATAGGTGAGAAACCGATGATTACATCGATCGAGAGAGAGAGGGCCGAAAGGAGCTACGCGCCGCTGCTGCACGAAAAGACAGCTAATTCGGGATACATTCGAGCTTGCGCGCTTGCTTGCTGTACCCGGTAGCTTCGCATCGGCTCTCTCTCTCTCTCTCTCTCCGCCTATCGATATCCACGCGCTCGCTCGTAAAGTATATGCATAGCTGAATTTATGTATACACAGATGGGGCATATAAGCTCGGCTTTAGTCGCGGACATAGGCGCTGCTTGGCTTGCCGAAGCCCGCGGGCACTGCTATTACCTGGCCCTCCTCTGATGACTGGCATCGAATGCCCAGAGAGAGCCAAGAGAGAGAGAGAGAGAGCGCGTGGTTTCATTCCGAAACGATTCGACATTTTTTGCGTCTAGCCGGTAGTAAGTGCAGGTTGCGCCTCTGCGCCCGCCTCTCCCCCAGGAACAAGAGAGAGAGGGAGCGACAAAGGGAAAAAAGCTGCACGGGGGTTGCAGAGAGCGCGAAGAAAGCGCGGGCGCCCCGAAAAAAGAGCGAGCGCGCTCGGCCGAGAAAGAGAGAGATCCTCGGAAATTGCACGTTGTCCATGCAAATGCAGAGCTGCAGGACCGGCGAAGCCTCAAATCTCGCGCGCCCAACGACCGGCCGGGCTCTATTTTTTAACTCTAGCTTCGCCTCTTCTTTATTATTCGCATGGACCCACTCGTTTCTCTCTCCTCTCTCTTCTCTCCCTCGACTTTCTCCGCTACCGAGCTCTTCTCTCTCTGCGCGCGCGCGCGCGCTCTGCTACCGCTCAGAGTGCAGAGGCAAGCTTTCATCCGAGAGTCAAAAAAAATATCGCCGCCGACAATGCCCGCACTGATGACCGGTGCGCCTTTTTTACAGCCTTATTTTTACATAATTTGCACGGCCAGCTTATAATTATTCCCGAGCTTAATCTTCTTTATTTTCATATTTTGCGAGCTCCGCGAGTCGTGAACACGTTAAAACTTGTAACTACTATACTCACGTAAGCATTTTTTTCAGCTCTCCCAGAGGCTTGACGAAAATATTATTTAAAATCCTAACCGATGTTTAACTGAAACTGCGACTCGCCAACTTGACTATACACGGGATCCTGTAAAATTGAGGGGAATGAGCCAGGTCGCCCGGATAAATATTGGCATTCTTTATATAAGCCAGTTTTATTATGAAATTTTTTACGATATGCATTGCTGCAATAGTGGAATATTGTGCATACATTTCTTAAAATACAAATATCATTTTACCAGGCACAAATCAAATAAATAACGCATTAACAGGGCTAAATAATGTCGCTCTTCATATATTTCACATCTTTATATATTATTTGTAACTTCATCCTCTATCCATTGTGCAATATTACTTTTATTTTGTTTTATTTTTCTTTTACCTGCGGTATTGCTGGACTATAATGTAATTTTTATTTTATATATTGGTAAATTGTTTATCGTCCCATCTATTTCCACAATCTATTTACTGTGCAATCATTCTTTTATAAAAGCTCAAAATTCTTTTTTTACTTTTTGAAAATAATAAATCCTTAAAAATTTTACTCCTCTAAACCATTTAATTGAGCTATTATTATTGCTGCTGATAACATCATTTCATTTAAATTGAAATTATTGAAACGACGCCTATCAGCAGTCAAAAGCTCACGTTCATAAACCGATTTACAATCTAAAAGCCAGATAAAGAATAAAGCCCAGAGCCTGCGGAGAATCGAGCGTTAAACAGTTGAATTTGCCAATCGATTGAAGTTTGATCCGAGCCGCGGCGCTCCTATATCCTCTTTTCCTTTATCCGCGTTTCTTTATACAGCCCCGCCGCCTGACGTTTTTTTTTTCTCCACAAGTATTTCTCACGTTACGGCAGGAGGAGAGAGAGAGAGAGCCGCGCAGTAGAAGCAGCAGTAGCACTGCGGCGGCACACTTGCTAGCTACATATATATTCGCTCAATCGAGCTGCAGGGTAACGCAACAAGTGGCGGTTTTCACGGGTTTTCCCGGGGATGAAAGGTATCACCGGGCCGTTTCATGCCGCGTGCGAGGGAGAGAGACAGCCACCAGCCCCCCGCTTACCCCCCCTCCTCACCACCTCTGTGTAGTCTGTCTCCTCTGTCTTTCTTCTTTCTACGACTGCCACCCCCGCAAACGCGTGACTTTTCCATCCTTTGGCACGGCTACAAAGCTCGTTCTCTCTCTCTCGCTTGCTCGGAATTCAAGGGCGGAATCCCTTACATCCGAGCCAGTCGTCCTTTATCCCGCTCGCGCACTTAGCCCGCTGAGCTGTCTCTCTCTCTCTCTCTCGGGCGCCCTCCGCGGACTGCGTCAATTGAGATAGGTCGCCGAGTGCTCTGGAGCCAAGTGCTTCAAGCTCACGGTCAAGGTGAAGCTCCTCGTTATTGCATCTGGATTTTTACTTGATTTTTATCTTCTTTTTCCTCTTTCTTTGCATTTTCACGGAAAATTTTTCTTTTTTTTTAAACGCGACGATCTCTTTAGGCTATTCTTATTACTTTTTCATCTACATTAAACTTTTACGTAAAGATTCTTTTTACATTGGTAAGGATTTTATTTGTTATGTGAATGATAAGCGCAGACTCGTCACGAAGAATCGATAATTTCAATTCAATATCAATTATAAAACTTTCTTATATTCTATTAATAAAACAATAAATATTTCACCGGTGCGTCGTATTAAAAGAAATTGGCAGGTCTTTCCTGTCTTTAGTATTCATCAGTGTTTTTTGTATCAATTTAAATTCAACCCAGCTTTAATGTAATTTATACTTTTTAATGTTTTATTTTAATAAAACGCGTTTTTATTACTTTTAAATAGGATGGATATGAACAGAAACAGATTTCTTTACATTTTCCAAAGTGCTCGATCAATAATAAAACCGCTATATTCTCTCTTTTAGAAGAAAATGTGCATTATGCATCGAACCGAGTATAAATAAATTGATAATTATAAAACATTTTAAAGTTATTTATTTAGCTTGCAAAATATTTGTGTTCTTCGAATCTCAGTTTCTCATTACTGAAAAATCGCAAGCTAAATAAAATTGAAATGGCTTTTACAAAAAAGTATGAAAAAGAAATTGCTGAAAAAAGCTAAAATTGACATCGAACATAAGACACGAAACTTTAATGCAAGAGAAGAAAAAAAGAATTTGCCGATAATTCTGTTATAAAAGAAGGCTAGTTAAATCATAAATGATTCTAGCATGCCGATCGGCGGTGCGCGCGGGGGGAATAGCAGTAGAGTTGGCGCAATAATTTCCACTGGTTGTTTCGAAATTTTTATAAAGTCAGTAGAGCGTGGCGCGTCTGAGAGAGTCTTGGCTTGTATTAGGATAAAAAATGAAGAAAGCGTGCTCGACGGTGGTCGATCGATGATACGCTCAATCTGAGGCATTCATACACACATAGAAGACGAAGGGGGGAGCCTAGCAAGCTGCTGCTGCTGCTGCTGCATGATATTTCCGAGTTTGAGCCAGGGCTCTCTCTCTCTCTCTCTCTCTCTCTCTGCAGAGCCAGGCACGATGGAAACCATTATTGAAATCGGCGTACGCGATTGGTCAACAAGAAGGCACGGAGAGAGGTTCGCATGATTAAGATCATCCAATGATTCCTTCTCTATAATGATAGGCTCTGGCCTGCTACTTCGCAGAGCGAGAGAGAGAGAGTAGGCATCGAGCGCGCACACACGCGAGAGAGTGGGGATTGGGGAGTTCATGCGCGAGCGAGCGAGTCAGCGCAGCCAGGGCCTCCTTTTTCCTCCTTTTTCTCTTTCCTTTTTTCGCAAAAAGCCCGCGAGAAGAGCAAAAAGAGGCAAGAAAAACGGCCAAAACGAAGTGAGGCCAGCAGCAGCAGCAGCCGCAGCAGCGGCAGCAGGAGCAGAGAAGGGAAGAAAGGAAGAATGAAGGAACTTATGCTAATGAAAATCCTTCGTCTTTTTGGTCTGTCGCTGTGGAGGTTCTCGCTGCTCCTTCATCCTTCGTATTTCTTTGAGAATATGCTGCAGCGGCTCGCGCGCGCGCGCTATTCAAATAGCCGACCACCGCCGCTGGACTAGCTAGAGGGAGAAACAAGTGAAAATTTAAAGCGGCCTCTGATGCGTAAGCGCAAGCGCGCGTCAAGAATACAGTGACCACAACGTTTGTTTAGATTCTAACGCACGCATCACGCAATTTTCAAGTCCACACGCAGTGGTATGCGCTTGCGAGCCGCAGTAGCCGAGACGGAGAGAGATATACCTGTTTTTTCTTCCTTCCCGTCCGCCAAGATAAACAATATTAAATGATCGTCGTTCCGTTGACGGAGCAAATTTTTACCTCAGCAATAAGACTGAAATTACTTGTGTTTACATTCACGTGGTTGCCGAGCTGCAGCAGCTCGCTGCGGTGCCCCGGACAAATTCCATCTTATTATTCTCATATACGTGGTTATAATGAAATATTAAGCGACCAGCAGCGCGCGCTCGCGCTCTACGGGAGGAGAACCGGAGAACGAAGAACGGGAAACAGAAAGGGAGAGAGAAAGAGAGAGAGAGAGAGACCGACCAATGAGGTATGTGCAAGCGCGAGAGACCGACGGATTGAAAAAACCATTTAGCAACTGGCCATTATAATAATACGTGATTCGTTTATCTTGGAAGTACAGTCGTCGCTGCCGCTCAATTTTCTTGCAACTCAATTCTCCTGCGCGCCCGCTCCCTTCGCTTCTTCCTCTCCCGCCTTTTCAATAACTCACTTTGCTTCATTCAACTTCTCCTGCCTATTTCGCTCTGGCATTATTGCAACAAAATTAAAATCAAATTTCTACTTTGCTCTGATCCATGCGCGCGCTCCATACGTTTAAAAGTCAGCGTTAACCAAAAATTTACATTTTTCAAAATTTTTCCTCTCGCGCACGTTTAACTAGCGGCCGGCGTATAATGCAATATTAAATTTCACTCGAAGGAAAAAGATTGTAAAAGTTTGGGGAAATTGCCAAGGGCAACTACTTTAAATTAAAATTCTGATATAGTTTTAAAGTTTCTGGCAATAAGTACACAGAGTCGAAAATTTTCCGGAATTTTAAATATTGACATTCTTTTTATTCAACTAGCCATATGGAGCGCGCCGGTAATAAAAAGAATTATTTTTCAGCCGGAAGAATGAGCGCTCGAGTAATTCGAAATTATTTCCAGAATAAATAGATTCGTCAGACGGAAGTAGTTCCTGAACGGACTGTACGATAATACCGAGCGCGGTGAGGTACCTCTGCATTACAATATGAACTTGGTCTGCTGCTCGGTCACGTTTGCTCAATGTGTGTGTGTGTGTGGTCCACTCTGGCTCATTTTTTTCCTCCTCCTTGCGGGCCGTGCGCTCGCGCTCGCTCGCTCGCTCGCTAGCAGCTCCTTTTTCTCCCCTTTCAATCCTTTGTTTAACTTTATATTTCTCACTGTTTTTTCAAAACAGCCATTTCGGCCTGGATACATACGAAGCCAGCTCGAAGTATGAATTATTGTTCCCCCCTACAATGTGGAGCTAGAGCGCCGAGTTTTCTCTCCTCTCTCTCTCTCCCTACCTCTTGAATTGGCATTGTTAAGTACAAAAGCGACAATTTCTCAGGAGGCGGCGACGTTTTTTCAGATATGACGCAAAGCAAAGCCGCACTCTGGGAATCTGATTTTCTTATTCCGATAAATACAGGCGGATTCTCCTCTATTGGCGGTCTATCGCATTAGTTGGCCTATAAAAGCTGCACTTTTCATTCGGTCAACCGGAAGCGAAAACAAAACCTTGGTCAGCAGGCATGAATTTTTATCCGAGCGTGCCTTGGAATTTACATAAGCCCCGAGACAAGTCAACACCGTATTATCGTTGCATCGCAATACAAATGCATTAGTATCACGTTAATAACCCGGCGTTCAAGGATGTTTGCCTTAATATTACCCGACGGAGTCCAGTTCGTCCGGCTGGAGAGCCGCGCGGCTCGCGAACCGTATTATATGAAATGTCTATAGTTTTTCCAGACATTTTCGATATCACGCGCCTGTGAGCTCGTCCTACTCTAGCTCGGCCGATGTGTACTTTACGGTAAGTAATCGTGCTGACGATTTTAGCACGTATAACGGGCCAACATTGCTCCAGCTCTTTCTTTTCTTTTCTTTTCTTTTCTTTTCATTATTCCTACATTACAAATGTAGATTAGCCAACTTTTTAAATATGTCATAATTGAAGAAAAAATATGTTTCATTGTATACTGTATATACAAATACAGTCATTTTTAACTTATTCGCTTAATAAATATGCACAAATTAATCTCGCAGTTACAAGCTTATATTTAAACTAATTACAGTTTTACAATAGATTGTGCAACTGGTTTTCGACATTATATTAATTGATGTAGAATTCAGTATGATTGAACAAAATAAGCTTATTATTTCATTATGTGTAGGATCACTTTGGTCTTTACAAGGCAGAAAAGTGACATGTTTTGCATAGTAAATATGATGGACATGCGAAATGCTTGTAGGAAAATTATGTTTGATTTTAGATAGCAGACAGTAAGCTTAATGTAACATTTTGAAATGTATACTTAAATCATTGTTCTTCAACCTAGTTTATTAATTGTAAATTGGTGTCAATTTAAAAATAAAAATTACTAAAATGTTAAAAAGTATCTTATATATGTATCTTGTTTTTTAAAATAGTCAGCAAGTTTGTACAGAAAAGAAATTGCTGTCCTAATTCGTTTTGCATAAAAGTTAAACTCGATTTCTATTATAATGTTAGTAAATAACTTAGCCGTTGAATATTTTCTGAGCTTTTTTATTATTTTATTGAATTTCAATAAGTCAGACAGTACATTTAAAAATAAAGCTGCTCGTTGAAATAAAATGTCATTAAAATTACGGATAATTGGATTACAAATATTTGATAATTGATAATAAAAGCGGTTGAGCTTTGGACGGGCGTGAAATAATTGAAGAAAGCGTAACAAGAAAACATGATATTTTACTAGTGAGTAGCACGAGACAATGTTAACTAACGAACAATCGCTGGGCAATTAAAGCGGTTAGATTTTGAATATTCATCCAGGCCAGGTTTGTCGGTTGGCCTGGAAATTGTGATTGACGTTACTATATAAATTATTAAATGTTGGTAGTGTTCTAACGCCGAGTTTAATCACTTCGGCCACAGAGAAATAGACGCAACCCCATGAGAGAGGTCAGTGATTATTAAGAATACTTCTATTCTTTCCGATGCTAAGCAATATTCTTCTATTATTCTAGCTCGTATTAGAATCACCAATAAACGTTTTTGTATTTATTATTACTTGCGTAAGCTGTAGCCATGACCCGTACGCTCTAGCGTCAATATCTATACTTTGCATTTTTTTGCTTTATTTGTAACTTTTTCAGATTTTTATTTATTTTTTTTTTCTGGAATTTCTGCTTTTAGTTTTTATTTTAATTCTACTACAAATCTTGGCATTATAAAACATTTATATAACGAAATTATATATTTATTTTAATAAAATGTTAATTAATTTATCACAAATTATGTTAATTTGAAAATATCATAATTTACATATCATTTGTTTTGAATTATATTATATATAATAATTCTTGTGATAAAAATCACACAATACTTACTAGTTATACTTAACAAATTTCCATGTTTAACTCTACTTTTCTATAACTTCTTATTTTCAAATAAATATATTTTTCAAATTTTATCCTCAACTCAATTATACACCAAAAAGAAAAAAATACTTTGAAAGTATAACATTTTAATTTGTTATATTTACCAATTACCGTGTGTATCCAGGCCCTAACTAGTTAATTGGTGAAAATTAACACTATCCTTGTAAGTATAACAAAAAACTTCGTAAGAGCAACAAATTATATTTTACCGACTGCTACTTGGTTAGATTTACCAAGAATTTTTTCAGTATAAGGTTTATGAAAAATGTCCATTGGTTTTAACTGAGAATAAAATCGAATTATTGACACGTTTTTTTATTGAATAACTATTAATTTAGATCCTCAAAATTGTGAATTGCAGTTTATCATTTAGAATTTAGCGATAATGAATGTTTATGATTTCGAAAAATGGTGAACCATTCTAAGAGGTAATTACCTCTAAAATTTTAAAATTCTGTTTACTTAATTTGTTACTTGAAATTATGACAAATCTTCTAAAATTATAACACTTAAGTAAAAACATTTTTAATTAGATTAGATTTCTCCCTTTTAACTGTAAAATATTTTAATAGTTCATGTATTTTAAATCAGAAAAATATAAAATATTTTAATTTTAACACAGAAATGTTGTCTAGTTTGTTTTGAGAGTACCAAATTAGAAGTAACAGAGCAATCTTAGAATTCTTAAATTACTGATGATTCTTGAAATTGCTTGTTTCGTTCATAATTTAAATTCATCTGCTGTGTTTATAATTTTTAAAGTGACTATTTGATGATTTTTAAAATTCTAAAATTTTGCCTTATAATACCACAGTAAGTTTGATAATACATTTGTGGTAATTATACTAGATTACACGACAATTTTCAAACGTTTATACCAAATAGATGAAAAATTATTCTTATTTAAATATTGTTTAAATTCTTATTTAAACTTTTAAAAACTTTTAAAGATAATCAGACGTATAAGACAAATAGAATTTCTTTTTATTTATTTCTTTTCGTTCTTACAGCAAAGTATTCTTTTGGTTCCTAAGTCTTGGAATCTTATCGTCGTTCCTAACGAAGACTAGTACATTTCAAAAACTACCGATTTTCAACTCTCATTTACAGATATTCTAAGTGATTTTAAGTTATCAGAGAATTTTGAATATGTAATATCAAGTTGCATCTTCAATCTATCAAGCTCCGAAA